>JAAOAR010000072.1:0-266662 GCA_013395995.1 Fusarium pseudoanthophilum | reverse complement strand
TAATAATTTTAAATATAATAAATAATAAAGGTTTCTAATACTATTATTATATTATTATAGCGGCCTATAGTCTTTTAAGAGCGGGTCTATTGATATACTATAAACCTTGAAACTATAGCCAAAGCCTCTCTTTTGCATGTATTATCTTATCTGCAGCAGTTGACTTTGGCATAATGTGACATGATAGTTAAGTCATCTGTTTATGTAGCTAGCTTAACAGCATGCTATGTCTGCTATAATAGTAACACTGATGAAGATTATACTTTTATAATTTAAGGACACAGAGATATTGCGTCATTCCTATGGTCTACGGGTCCTAAAGTAGGCGTTAACATGGTTCTAGAACTTTTGAGAGGCAGAAGGATAACCTTTCTTGAACTTTCCCAGCTACTAAAAGAAGAGATTTAGTAAAGGATTTCCAAATGCTATAAGTAAGAAGGTTTATTTAACTTGTGCTACCATAGTAGCTGAAGTTCTAAACTGTGGTAGATAACTATCCATGCCTTTGGAAAGGTGCAACTGAACCAACTGGGATAGTACTAAAGATTTCAATAATATGGTGGCTTATAACTAGCAAGAAGGCCGCTTGGTGGTAGTCTAACAGGGCTCAAGGATTAACATGTTAACTCTAGACGGACCAGTAGCAGTAATTGCACAAAGAGATCGAGTTTAACTATGAAAACTAATGTAATGACAGAATAAATAATAAGCCACGTCAGTAATCCTCCAATGCAGACAATAAGTCTCTTAGTAAGGATAGATTGCGGAAGTTCCTTCGACCTCACCAGTTACACTTTGCTTCAGTGTAGACATATGTCCAGCACCTCTGGCACACGCCCAGCCAACATCCCTCACTGCCACCACAGGCCTTTGAAGAATCCTTGGTTCGCCTGAAGCACTTCTTCGTGCCACCCGAATACACAATGTGCGCCCTCAGCTTGCCGTCGTCAATGCAAACCTCCTTGATCCAGTCAAACCTGGTCTTTCGACAGCCGTCTCTGAAGCCACCAAGCGAGTACCATTTGCCGTCATCTCCGTAGTAAGCAGAGCTATAAACAGGAATCTGTACTCCCGTGGTGACATACGTCTCAATGCGGGCGGCATCAGCAGTCCCGAGCAAGGAGAGGGCGAAGGCAGCGGTTGGAAGAGTGAACTTCATGGTGACTATAGATGTTGTGAGCCTTGAGCCGTCTTGAGGAGTAAATGCAGTGAGATCACTGACTTTTAGAGAGAACAAGTGTCGAATTGTGGAAAGTTGGTTGTAGTTGATGAGTTAGATCGGAAGATGATGAGAGATCTGCAGAAGCAAGCAAATATACAGAGGGTTTCGATCCCTTATATAGAGAAACTGCAGATTGGATAACCACGTGTTCCCGTCAGCGTACGTGAACTATCGTGATAGAATTCTTTAATGCCTCAAGTTTGACTCTTAACATGGCGGCCGACTATGCCAGACAACAGCCCACACACCTCACACCCATTAGCCCATGCCATGCAAGGCTCAATGCAAGATGTACGTGGGTTTCTGAATAGCCTCAGTGATGTTGGCCGACGGTTACGGTGTTGGCCGAAGGTTACGGAACATCGGCACAGGCATCTACGAAATCATTGTTCTGGGCCTGATCAGCGTGCGGCGCATTGCCAGGGTTTTGGCGCGCTGTTAACTATGTTGAGATGTCAGTCATATCATTAGGTGGCGACATGTCTTGGCCAACTCGAAACCAACAGCTTTATCGATTGCGGCAAGCCCGTCAATCCCACTGTCTCACGAACTATAAGTGGATAAAAAGAGGCACAGACTGAGCGTATTGCCAATTCGGCGGTTAAATCGAGACATCCTCTCTATCTTTCCAGTTGCTGAAACATTGCTCAGATGGTTCAAACACTTGGTACATGTTGGATTGGTCTTCAAGACCTAAACATTGAGTATCGAGAGTCCGCTCGTTTTTCTTCCACTTTTGCATAGATAGGAGCAATTAATCTATCTACTGTGATCAGAATATCGTCTCATTAGGTCAAGAATCTCAGCTCAATAACAGGTGCATCCATCACCTTCCTTTCCCATGGTTGAAAGGGACCACTTGACATATCGCAAGTAACGCATTTAACCCTGCACAAAAGCCTCGTAAGATCAACAGAGTTCAATAAACTCCTGCCAATAATTTCAACATGCATTGCTAGGTTGACAGGGAGCAGTGACCCGATTTTCTTTATTGTTGTTGGTTGTGTCTCTCGTATAAGGTCATCTGATCACCCCTGTAAATGTATATGTATGTTGGTTCAGTCAATTTCTAAGCGAGGCCACTGGTTAAAAAGACGCGAGGGCCGAGACTCTGATTCCAGGCTCTTTAGAAACTTCGGCTGCAATTATCCGGTGGGGCGAACATATACATAGGATCCTGATGCCTGCTCATCAGAACATCTTACAGATGATCTTGGTAGGTTTTTCACCTTAGCTTCGCTCTACCCTCGAATCTCTCTGGCACTTCGCAGCTCCTCTCGTGTTCCTGCAAAGATCTTTTCATTTCTGAATCTGGGTACTTCCTAAATGATTGGGGATAGGCGAGGCTTGGCTAGCCTGTTCGCCTTTCAATCTGAACGAAGACGGAATAATCAGCTATCCTCTCCCTACAGCAAGTCTCCCGGCCTAGCTATCTTCAACTATTGTCTTCCGTGATGGTATTAGGGCTCTGGAATGGACTGAAAATATCCAGTGCTGTGCCAGTTCCATTTGACACTTGAAGAAGGCAGGGCATAACTCCAAGACAGTTCCCAATCAAGACCGAGGAACATTTTTGAAGCTAACATAACGCTCGTCATTGTGTGCTGGCCGTTCCATGTGTCGTACGGCAATTGGCCTTCGGCTTAGAGTATCCTTAGGTGAGGCATTGTCTGCAATTAGGGATCGGTTGTTCAAATATTAGCATTAAACGGCAAGATTTGTCAGACCGGATGAAGAAACTAGCAGCGTTCTGTTATCACAAGCTAATGCTAATATAGACTTACAATCATGGGTCACTGTCAGTCGAAATGAAATATCGGTATTGCAACCATCAAATTTATTGAGACTAATTAATCGGAGCACGCATCTCGTTGACAGCTATTCATATCCTACTTCACCCAATCTGAACTTCAATTTCTGCAAAAGGAATGCAATGGTATGCGAACTATGACAGTCTTACTTGTCACAGAAGAACTGCTAAACACTTAAGCCTTGCTGGGATCAGCAACGGCAGGCTCGATGTTGACAATGTTGGCGTGGGAGTCGGCCTCAAAAAGCTTCTTCTGGGTAGAGGTCTTGACGGGGTTGTCGGAGGAGAAGATGTGGTCGAGTTCTTCGAGAGTTCGATTCTTGGTCTCGGGCACGAGGAAGTAAAGAATAACGGACTGGCAGACACACCAGACGCAGAAGACGATGTAGGTCTTCCAGGCAATGTTCTTGAGGGCGACAGGGATACCGAACTGCATAACAAGCATGGCAGCGTTGGTGAAGAGAGAGCTGAAGGCCATACCCTTGGCTCGGATCTCGTAGCTGAGGACCTCGACGGGGTAGAGAGCCTGAAGGGGAGTCCAACCAACAGAGTAGAAGATCTGGAAGAGGTAAACCCAGGCCAGGATGGCTTTGCTGACTGGGCCAGTGACAGCATCCGTCTGTGCTTGATCATCAAGATCGGTGATATTGGCAATCGAGGCAGGGACTGTGACACCGACCCAGCAAAGAGCACAAACAAGATTGACAACGATAAGCATGGGTCGACGGCCAACAGTGTCGGTAAATCCAGCACCAATAGCAGCGAAAACGATCTGGACGGCGTTCATACCCAAGGCAACCTTGGTCTGCGTCTCATTGCCCTTGATACCAGCAGTGTCGAGGAACGCGCTCAGGTAGTAGGAGACAATGCTGTTTCCAGCCCATTGGCCAAAGAGGGAGACGAGACAGTTGCAGGTGAGGCGGTAAATGGAAGCCTTGTTACGGAACAGAGCACGGTAATCCCACCATCGCTTGTCGCTACCGTCCATCTCAAGATACTCCTCGTACTCGTGGAGTTGAAGCTTAACCCACTCGCTATCGGGGTTACCATGGCCGTGAAGCTTAACAAGGTTTGAGGTCGCAAGCTCCTTCTGTCCACGGGTGTACAACCATCGGGGCGACTCAGGAAGAAACATTGCGCAGAAGAAGATGACGGAGGGGAACATCATTTGAAGGCAAACAGAGATCATCCAAGAGGTGTTGGTGTGCTTATAGTGCAGGCCTCCAAGAGCGGCACTGCTGGCAACGAGAGCACCAACGGGCCACATGACATTGTACAGGCCAGTGATGATACCGCGATGAGCAGGGTGGGAGACCTCGACGACATATGTGGGACCGGCGGCGGCGGCAATAGAAACACCGAAACCGAGGAAGAAGCGGCCAGCCATGAACTGATCGACGCTGGCAGTCTTGATGCAGGCGATCTGAATGATGATGCCGATGATGATGATGAAAGAGCCAATGGTCATACCGACACGGCGACCCCAAGTATCGATAGCAGGGCCAACGCAAGGAATAGCAACGACGGAGCCGATCTGATACATTGAAGTGACGATACCTAGAGAAAGAAGAGCATGTCAATTCGCGACCATTAAATGCGGCAGCATTACAGAGGACATACCAGCACCGATACCCTTGTTATCAACGTCGAAGAACTTCTTGAAGTCATCGTTGGCGAGAAGGGTTCCGAAAAGCGAACCATCGTAACCGTTGGCGGTAGAACAGCAGAAGGCGACCATACTGGCGAAGATGAGGATGGGAGCTGCCATCTTAGGAGGGGGCTCCTTGATCATGGCCTGTTGGAAAGCCTCATCACCAATGGCCGTCTTGACGATGGCGACCTCGTGCTTCGGCTACCAAAAGAAAGTCAGTACTCGCTCAATTGCACTGCTGAGTGGAGAAAGACGCACGTTCTTCTCATCGTGCCTATCACTGTGGATGGATTCGGATCCCATGTTGATGTTTCAGCGCCGACGCTGTGAATTATCTTTCTGGGTGTCTTGTTGATTGATGATTGAGATGGGTCTGAGCAGGAAACAGGACTCTGGGATCCAAGATGGATCCAGGGAATATATATTAAATTTGGAGATGCTGGGGATGGTGGTGTTCGTCTGCATCGCAAATTGAGTCCGTCCGTGTGCCTGCCAACTGCTACACAATGGAACACGGTCTGCAGATCCGATACAACCCACAAAGATCTGAAAGGGCTGGCAATTCTGTCTGTCCAGGGCCACGGATCGACGGTCAACCTTCCGAGAGCTGAATCGAGTGCTACACTCTTGCGGCCTAGACTGATCTGACCAGAGCGGCCAAGTCCTATCCCTGAACGCGAAATTCACGTCGGGATGGGGAAGCGAGAATTCGGTATTGACGCACCAAGAGTCTGATTCGTTATCCGATAATGCAGTCATGTGCGCTGGACGCCGATTGAGGTGTGCCAGCGGCGCTTAACACTCGCTCGTTCCATGAGTAGTGATCGTGCTTCTGTCGGGTCCGTGGTCCGCCTTGCATCTAACAAGCTCTGTCTTCCCTGGATCTAGTCGGCTCACTTTGCGGGCAGCCGAGATGGCTCTTACGATTCCCCGTGGAGAGGGATGCGGGTTAGACGTGGAGACCATAATTACTGTTCCCCTGTGCTGCTACTGTTTAAGGTAAGGAGCAACTCTTTGTGTTGGCCGGCCCGGGATCCCGTTGGGTGATTGGTCGAAATCCTTGCTACTGAAAGCGGACAAAAGTTCCAGACCGCGAGACTGCTATTAGGATGAGATTAGGGTAATGGACGATCACGTTTATTACTGTTAGAGTTTATGCTCGAGATATACGAATATTCTGAAGTGTCCATGCCCCAGATGATAACTCTTTCTCCACAACTTTATCGACTGCGATCTTCGTGACATTCGATCTCACGATAAAGTTGGTCAAAGCAGTGCTTATTTCACGAGCATTCATGGTTTAGACAAGCTTACTCCCCCGCATTCCAAGCGACCAATTCTCCACGAATAATAGTCTCCTTTACGGCCCGACTCCTCCGCCCCCATGGCACTTTGATCCCAAGTAAGAAAAGACACATGCGGAAAAAGCGGGATTGCAACCCCCCCTCGATGATCTGGGGTAAGCTTTTCTCTTCTCCAGTCACAGGTGCCGATTCGGCCCGCATGTTTACCAATGAACGAATAAATAGACGGAAGTCGAAGACCAGCTTGCCGGGCTCAATAGGGCTAGCCTCCGAAATCGTTTGACAGATCAAGGCGGCAGCGCCTTTGACGAGCAGCGGTAACGGTTTTCCACCGCGGGTCGTTAATCGGCTTGATGGGATGACATTCCGAATTTTCACCTGAGGATGCTTCTTTTCATACAGCGTGACTGACAGCGGCCGGTCCGCACCGAAAAGAGGTCATTCTCGTGGGTTAGGGTTCATGACTGTCCCAGAACAACGGCTGCCCACGCCGCCCAGAGGCTGGGCCGATATCCCGTCAAGGATGCCTCTCTTGGCCTACTTGGCCGATTCTAGATTATGAATAGACTGTCTCCAAGCATCAGATTTGTGTCTTTAGGGGCTTTTGGAGATCTCTATTGGGCAACTATGTTCCCATCCCGCGCCTTATCTTATCATTCCATGATGTGACTGGGCTCCTGGGAGTTAAAATTCTGCTCCGACTGTGCCTCAGGTTGATCTCGAACTTGTCAGGAATAGCGAGATTTGGACAATCTCGGTGCTTGCCGAAGCATTCGAGACTTGGCTTAGAATCACGTTAATCTCGTATCAATCTCCAGTTTCGAGTCTATCCGGTCTTGGCGTCTTGAACTTCAAGCAGAAGATCTTTAATTCCTGATTGCAAGTCTCGTGATACTTCTGATGATCAAGTGCTTTGATGACAGGAAGCACCAAGCTCACTTAACAGCAGCCCAGAAATGTCAAAGCATCAGCTACTCGGCAGTAGGCTAGCTACTGCCCACAGCCAAGTGAAGGCTTGCCGACATAGCCGCGTAGATCTCCAAGTGGCCTTTCTCAAATGAGTATAAATACAACGGTCTATTCTCGTAATGGTGTGGAAGAGCTTGCAGGACTTGGGAACATGCACGCATGCGCTGGGCCTCCCTGGGGTAAGATCTTGGCGCCCAGTGTCTGGGTAGACCGACTTGCCGCTGCTTTGCATTCCCAATGAACAGGAGTCAATGACCTGAGAGGCGTTCCCGACACGATGCCCTCGCCTTTGGGTGGATGCACGGGGCGGTGATCCTAGGGCTCGAACTTTGATGTCGGGTGGCTTGACGGTAAGACCATCGGTTCGATCAACGGCCCAGACTGAAAACCGTTTTGGCGGCTTTGTTTTGGTGGCAAGGATCTCTTCGACGTTAAGTTTGTCACACGAGCTGTTCAATAGACTCGTTCATCATGCTACTTTGTGTAATGCCAAGCCGTCTGTCAGAGTGTGTTGGTATTCGGAAGCCAACCATCAGCTGTCCAGCCTAGTATAGGTGATGAAAGGCTTTCGTCTTCGTCGTTCCTGTTTTTACGAGCCATCTTATGAACGATTGGAGCAGCTATAGTGAGTATGTTGTGCGACAGAGCAACTGTTTTTGTAGAAGAATGAGAAGTCCAGCAATACATGACAATATTTCTATTTTCACTTAGACGCCAATAAAGTTTAATCGAGAGCCGGAACCTTGCATATCGGAGACTCGCTTCGTATTTTACCGAGATGGTTGTACAGCGTGCAGCTGCTTCTCAAGATTTTAACACTCAGGAAGCCGAAGTGTCGAGCACAATTATGAAAGTGTTATGACACTAACAAATGAAATGTCACTGGGCGCAGTAACAAGCATTATCTGTCAACAAACAAGCTCATAATTCATGATCACCAGCATTTTTTATAGCGGATACTTGAAACTAATATGAGTAGAGTTACTGCACTTCTCTCTTCGCATTTACTAAGACGTTTGAAGGTTTGTTAGGAAACATCAATTAATATTCAAGTGTTGTTCAGGGTAGGTTGCAGTGATGGCTTGCAAAGTACGGGACCGTGATAAGATAAGATACGATAACAATACCCTTTTCTCCTTCAGAAGCAAAAGATCCAGAGATTGGCTGACATCCTGCATAAAATAGTAATATGAATGCACCTCCCACCTCTCGATCTCTTGGCTGAACCCTCTGATAAAAGTGCTTTGACCATTTCCTTGTTTTATTTGTGTGCAGGCTTCTAACACGATAAGATAAGATAAGATATGGCGCGAGAAGGTCGCGTCGCGCTTCACGCATTACCAAGAATGCGTCCTATTGGTTAGTGCAAACGCGTTCTCTGGGACTGCTATCCCAGGAATGGCTCAAGTACGGAGTAGATACGGTTGGGGTTGGACAGACCATTGGGAGAAGCAGCAGGCGACTCAATAGAGGCCTCTGCTGTCATTCATCCAACAGCACGTAGTCATTTAAGGGAATGATTCCAGTTACCAGGGCCTTACGCCTTCGTAGGGCTGTGTTGCTGTGCATCCTCGATTGTCGATCAAGTGCCGAGTGACAAACCTTAGAGTTTGTAAGACCGCAGTAAACATTCTTATTCCTATGGAATGTGTTCGCGAATAAGAATGAGAATTCCCATGTATTGCCTGTCGATTGCTGCAAATCGTCGTCTGACTTACCCGATTCAGTGGCCAGTTCGACGCTACCTGGTGAGCATCACGGGAATCGGCACATCTGATCATTGGTCCACCGCTAACCTTCTGAATGCTCAGCCATACTGTGGAGAGCGTCTCAGTCGATTGGAAGTATGTCGATAGACTTGCTGATTTTGGCAGTTGAATAGATATTGATGATATTGAGTCTTCATCTACATATATATATGTCTGGATCTTGGCTATTTTCTTGGTGATGCTAGAATATTTCATTTGACTCCTCATTCTCAGACTACCTACATACACAAACGCATTATGGGCATTCTAAGAGACACGATCGGCTCAGCCATGGAAGCTGCAGCAGAGAGTAGTCAGAAAAGGAAGTCCCCTTATAATTCAAGACAAATGCCACCAACACGACGAAATCTGTCGCCTTATGATGCATGTCCATACTCGTCTCAAGCAGGGCTGCCGCGCACAAGGCAAAATTATAACCAGAAGCCGAAAGATCAGTCATTTGAGGCAGAGACATTCCCTGCTCGAGATGGCTGCAACAGCCAGCAGCAGCCTGGATCTCGTTATAGCGACGAACCGCCCTCATATTCCCTGCACGCTTACGATGCACCCTCAAGCAGTCGACCTAGAAACAGCCAGATGCCCTCACGGCTCAATGTATATCAGCAGCCTTCATATAGCTACTCGTCCCCTGAAACCATGGCTTCAAACACACGGTTCGCCTTTGACCAATCTTCATCCAAAAACACCGACTTTCGACCGCTCATCCTCCCTCAGATTGCTTTTGGAGAAGGAGAGCCCTTCTTACGAGGTTACAGTTCTGAGATGGACAGATATGGGATCTCACGGGATCAATTCCTTCGAGTGGTGGATGAGATTAACGTAGCCCGTACGCCCAACCCTGAAGTAAAACTATTCCAAATGGGTGCTGGCATTGCTGGGTGGTTCGTGTAAGTTGACTTTATCTGAATTCTGCGGCTTTGAAGACTGACAAGCTTCACCGGTAGACCTGGCGTTGCCAGTATTGGGCTTCTTGCAGGTCAAGCCGGCGTTGGTGTTGCCACAGCGTTCGGCCATGCATCAATAGTTTCCAAGGCATTATCGAAGGCCAACATGGAGCTATTTTCGCCCAATGGACTCGAAATATGGTAAGCAATTCTCAAAGTCAAGGAACATATACCAATGAAGCTCTAGTATTATCACGACCGAAGACCTGAATACAGAATTGGGCATCTCCTCCTATGGAATGCGAGACGTGCCGTACAACACGTCACCAGTGGATAGACTGGGCATTTATGGACCTCAAATTGCCTTTGTGAATGAGATCCTACCAGATCGATCAGACATAGGACGACAAGACCCTCTGGCCAAGGCAGGCCGAGCACTCAATAAAAGGTCAAACAAGAGGAAGGCCCAAGACGCACAGGAGAAGTTAGACAACGGCGAAAGGAAGGAAAAAGGAAAAAGACGACTCTTCAAGTCGTATGATGACATTGAATGGGTGAGTAACTATTGCGGCCGCGATATGTCAAGGGGATTACTGACCTTTTCTTTTAGCTTGTGGTGAAGCTGGCATCTCCTATGAACGCTGGGCAAGCGTATTGAGTATGCAAAATCAATGGCGTTAGGCTGTGATTGCTGGAGGTTGTAATTTGAAGCGAACTGCGTGTTTGGTTAGAATAGAGTTAGCCTCCCAAGACTGTTTTCGCAAGAGTTTCGTATTTGAGTTACAGTGACATGAATATCGTGAAGATCTTTTATGGTTGAGGGAGGAACATTTGTAGTGGAGAACAGCGTATGTTTCACGGGAACTTGGCATTGCTCACTCCTGTTGTAAGCTATGGAACAGTATAGAATCGCACTGATATAAAGAGTCTACAAAGAGGGATGCTTCTCATGCGTTCTGAGGACCATTCTTGACAAGAATAAAGCTTCAACTATCAACCTTCATTCAATTGTCATAGCAGGCCATAGTCATTCAAAGCTGGACACTATGCAATCATCAAACGTATTTATCACCACAGCTGTTTTCGTCGGTGCAATCTTCGCTGCAAACGTCCCCAATATTATCATTTGTAAGCTCGCTAGCTACTGAACCTAGGCCATGTATGGTTTATTGACTAACCCAAGAGTAGCTGGCATGGGGCTTACCAAGAGAGTTTGTAACGAAGATCAGCTCGAGGATTCGGGCGACATCAAGTGCCTGAGGAGCTGAGGAGGATAGGGGGTTAGAGATCATGCATGTATCAAACTATGGCCAACAGTCTTTACCAATCACAAGAGATGGCAAGAAGAGATATTGAATGTATGCTTTATTTGTGTCACATGTTTACACTCCGTAATGCTTTGATACCGTGATTCTGTTTGTTGTTACTGTTAGGATTCAAATGAGAAGTCAGCTCGCCAGTCAATGCCCCCAAAATGTATATTATCGCTCATTTAATTCGTCCCGCCGTACAGCAGCATACGGCTGTGCAGAGGCGGTGATGCCGACCGGATATCTCAGCCGTTCGATGTGCCTAACGAATGCGAACCTGGGCCAGGTAATGCGAATATTACGTCGAAACAAGTGCCGGATATAGTAGGCTTTCCGATATGACGGGACTCTCGGCTAGTAGGTAAGCTGACGGTCCGCAGTAGACGATCGCCCCATGCCGCCATACATGCATGGTGATAGGAAGAGAATGCTCTTGAAGTAGGCCAATGACTTCAAGGATCAAGAATATGTATAAAATAGTCGAAAAGCTGCATGATAGAATTTCCTTCTCTCTGCATCAAAACCTGCTCTTCATCAAACACCTACACCACTTTACAAAACAGCAAGCTTTCGACATGAAATTGAACAATGCTGCCTTCCTTGTCTTCCTGGCAACCCTCCGATCGGTACGTCTAGTATTTATTGACGATGAAACATGTACTAATGATATTGTTCAACAGTCTTTTTCAAATGCACTTCCATCAGAAGTAAACTTACGCCGCAGAGACGACTCGAAGAATGTCACCCAGCTGCAGATCATCCCGGACGTTGACTTCAACTTCAACGTCATGGCGACCTTGGCCACAGCTCCCTACCAGGGAGCAGATATCGGAGAGATCCTAGTCGCTACAAGTCAGATAAAGACGGGAGATTTCGAAAGCTACTACAAAGCATACTATGACCTTGCGACTCGTGTTCAAGACCAGGCAAAGGCAATCGACTGTAAGAAACATCCTGTTTCTGCGCGAAATGCGTTTTTCAGGGCCTCGACCTATTATCGCTCTGCTGATGCATTCTTGCACGGAAACTGGAGTGATCCTAGAATCATGTCACTTTGGAAGCAGCAGGCCGACGCTTTCGATAAAGCAATGCAGCTCCTTCCCGTTCCCGGCAAGCGTGTTGAGCTACAGGCTGACAACTTTACTGTCCCTGCTATCTTCTTCAAGACGGACAAACCTGGTCGCCGACCTACTGTCATCCTGGGTACGGGATATGATGGCTCCATGGAAGACTTGTATCACACAATGGGCGAGGCCTTGTTGCAGCGAGGTATGAATGCTATCGTGTATGAGGGACCAGGCCAGCCAACCGTCCGTCGGTACCAAGACCTTGGCTTCATACCTGAGTGGGAAAGAGTCGTCACACCGATTGTTGATTATGCGCTTTCTCGAAAGGATGTCGACGGCAGCAAACTTGCGCTGATGGGATTCTCGTTTGGAGGAGTCCTTGCGCCTCGTGCTGCAGCCTTTGAGCATCGTCTAGCGGCAGTGATTGCCCTCGATGGGGTCTTCGATTTCGGCCAAGCAATGTTCAAGCAATTCGGGCCTGAAATCACCGAGCTATTCAAAGCTCGCAAGAAGAAGGAGATTGATGAAGCGGTCGCTCTGGTGCAGAACAACGCGAGCATGTCTTCGACTCTGCGATGGGGCATCGATCAGGGAGAGTGGTCATTCAAGACTCACTCGGCGTACACGTTGCTGGAAAAGTCCCAAGGGTTCACATTGAAGGGTATCGTGGATAATATCAAGGCGCCGATTTTTGTTGGAGATGGTCAGAATGATATGTTCTTCCCGGGGCAGGCGAAGGAGTTGACGAAGCAGCTTGGAAGTCGGGCTACGTATCACCTCTTTGAGACGGCTTCGGGGGGTGGACTTCATTGTCAGGTAGGCGGTTACGTGCTGATGAATCAGGTTTCGCTTGATTGGCTCGAGGATGTTTTTGCGAATCAGACCAGGCACAACTGAGTGTCTGATCAGCAATAGTGGCTACTGCATCTCAGCATGTGCATCGCCTTTTTGAGGGACCGTCTGTGACCCATTGGACTAGCTTAATTGACTCCGATTTCGCTTTCTACTCATTGACAATGGAATGAAGTTGCTTCGATAGCGAAATGGTCGATATTGTTTGGTTGACAGTCAGAGAATTACCGGCACTCGGCAGAGCCTTGGGGGTGAGATGACGCAAGGATCAAATGGCTTAGCGAAGGCCTCCAGTGCTTTTGGCCCCTGATAGGTGCCGAAATACCCGGCTTATCACTAAACGGCCCAATGTTATGCCAAAGAGTGAGCTAATCCTAATCTGGTGGGCATTTCGACGCTAGCAAGCAGATCCAAGAACCACCAAATACATCAATATCTCGTCGAAACATTCGCCCTTTTCAACACATCCATCCATCACTGATTCTGTCATACAGCCTCAAAGTCTGCCAGGAAGTACCAGAGTCACCGAGTGGACTAACCCAAGGAGCGCTCAACAGCCAATAAGAAACCGGTCATCTGATAACGGGACCATGGTCTTCTCAGGCAGGCCTTCACGAGCATGCGAACCCTGTCGAGAGAAGCGCAGAAAGGTATGGTCCGTATGCATGTTTTCTTGCTAAGTATTTAACCATACTACAGTGTGACCTCAAAAAGCCCTCTTGTTCAACATGCATTCGGATGAAAATCTCCTGTTTTGGATATCGAGATGTTCACTCCGTCAAGATCAAAGACCAAACCTCAGCCGTCATACGGAAAGTACAACGTCAGAGATGGGTCAACACTAAAGCAAGCCCCGACCCCTGCAGTTCATCCAGCGATTACAGCTCTCCGGATGAGTCAATCCAGCCCAATTACATGGAGGTAGACTGTCTCCGAATTTCAAGTCCTCCCGAAGAACTTGCACTCGGGTACTTTCTTTCCATCTTCACGCGATCCGGCCCCTTCGCATACCTGCATCAACACACAACTGCTCTCGCCATAGACGATGACATAATACAGGCCATTCACGCCCCGGCTCTTGCATCCCTAGCTCTCGAACATCGACGCGGTGATCTCTTGCGCGCAGCCCGTTACCACTACTCCAAAGCCTTGACTCGGACGAACCAGGACTTAAGCGACCCACGAGTAGCCATCCTCGACAAGACCCTTCTACGTGTGTTGCTGCTCTCAACTTTCGAAGGATTGGTGTTCGAAGGCCGAGGTTCAACGAAGAACTGGGAACTCCATGTGCAGGGTTCATTAAGACTCTTGGTGATGCGAGGAAAGCAACAGTTTCAGACCGAATTCGGGCGCAGACTGTTCCACCATACCGCCATCAACGTGCTGACAAATTGCATAATGCAGTCAAGCCCGATAGCAGACGACTTCCTGCAACTCTACGATTATGCCCTTTCCGGCGAGTCGGGGCTCGATGAATCCAGGGCTCGCATGATTGAATTCGTCTGTCAGTTCGCCAGAATGTCTGATGCGAGAAAGGGCATGTTGGCGACGGACTTTGTGAGGGAGTGTATGGATCTTGACCAAAAGGCTGCCCAGTTTATCGATCTATTCTTCAATGAATTGTCGTATGAGGTTATCGACGTCAACTCCGACGAATACCGACAGAATGCTACTGGCACGGAGATCTGCGCTTACAAAGATACTATACACAGATATCAGTCTCAACAGTCAGCTCGTGTCTATAACACCGCTAGACTCATGCGATTGACAGTCAAAGAGTGGATATACAGCGTCTTCGATGGGAATCCCCATCAAGTCATCATCAATGAACCCGACGACGACGGACCCCTGAAAGCCACCTGGAGCCAGATTCCCATCAAGGCTGCGTTGCAAGCCAGCGACGTCATTGACGACATGCTAGCCAGCGTTCCATACTCCCTAGAGCTGCTGAACACGCCGTTCCGAACAGCTTCCCGATATGTAGTCTGGCCACTGGCAAACGCTGCAGGGTCCGAAGTTTGCCCTCCACCTGCCAGGCTGTACATCATTGATCGGCTGAAGGAGCTGGCTGTCAAAGCAAACCTTGACCAGGCTATGCAGGCAGCGAATATGTTGGAGGAGAGAGTGCCGTTAGAGGACTGGCAAGTTAGCCTTGATGGTAGATGGTATGTCGGTATGCTAATGACTATTTGACAGGATGCATCTTCTTCATCTCTCGTGATTAGCGAACAGTGAGTGATGTCTCATGAAGGAATGAAAAGGATAAATGCATGGTTGTTCGTTGTGGAATCAGCCCACGTGGGCATTCGTGTATATAACGGAGTCATGCCGAACGGGTTCGCGCATAAGGTAGTCTGCTGTACGCCCTTATCAAAGACGTTACTGCAAGGAATAATTGCGCAATTCGCATCCGCAAGAGAAATCAATCTAATTTTAAGCTACCGAGTAATAGCCCTATGGGCTTGGCTCAATGGATGATCTGCTAATGCCTCCGCCGCGAGTTGTATCCACTACGGAGCCGCATGTCGGACCCGAGTCAGTGGTTCCGCAAAGACGATGATACAACATTGAATTCCAGTGAATGACGGTTTTGCCACTCTTTTCATTGTAAGATTTACAGGTGATTGACCTCCTATAGCTATCACATCGACTGACGATCATCGTGGAATATCTTCTCGGAGGTGTTAGAATCGTGGAGGTATTAAACATCTTGCATGACCCAGCCGTGCGGTTCGATGGAACCTCCAGGATCTATCCGAAAAGTCCTACTAGCAGGGTGATAGCGCCCTTGAATCGACATATTGTGGCAACATTCATTATGCGATTGCTAGTCTGTATGACGAAAAGCAGGCAGTGGAGTGACCGATCGTAGAGGATCGAACGCCTTTCATGCAAGACAGTTTCTTGGAAGTTGGAGCCCAGTTACAACTGCACATGTCCCAGGGTCTAGAATGGGACCTAGGCCCGCACTTGTCAAGATTCCCTGCAAACCTAAGATATTGACCCTGTAAGTCACCAGGCATCTTGCCGGCACCCGATTATCGACAGATCCCGCATCCATATTTAAGAGCATCGAAGGACGCCATGATAATTTACAGTTGCTCTCACATTCGGATTCATCCTCCATCGCCACTCATCTTCAGGCCAACGGTAACATGAGTGATGAGAAGCAAGTCGACCCCAAGGTCGCTAACGCAAGCTCCAGTAGCTCACTTAATGAGGGCGCCGTTATCTCTGGCCGAGCCGCAGATGAGACTCTTGATCTTATCGAAAAGCACGGACATGAAGTTGGGGAACTTACTCCCGAGAAGAAGAAGAAACTCAAGCGCAAGATTTACATCCACGTCCTTTTGCTTGTCACGTTCATCGACTTTATGCTCTATGTAAGTAAGCCAGATCTCCAAATGTGAATCATACTAACAGCTCGGGGGCAGGTCGATAAGAGTACGCTGGGTCAGGCTACTCTCCTTGGGCTTTTCAAGGATACGGGGCTTAATAATTCCGAGTACAACAACTTGAACTCCCTCTTCTACACCGGTTAGTCACCTCATTGTGTACGGCAAACACAGCTAACCCTTCCAGGTTACATTATTGGACAGATTCCTGGACAGCTTCTCATCCAAAAGCTGCCATTGCGCACGTTCATCTCAGGTATCATCTTTACATGGGCTGTCATTGTCCTTCTTCACTGCGTCGCCCAGAGCTATGGAGCCCTGATCCCTCTCCGCTTCTTCCTCGGCTTTGTCGAATCCGCGGTCATTCCAGCTCTTGAGATCACGATGGCCATGTTCTTTACGCCTGAGGAGCTCCACCAGGTTCAGCCTCTGTTTTACACTTCTTGCATTGGCTCGCCCATGTTCACTGGCCTTGTCTCATACGGTTTGTTGTATAGCAAGGCCAGCACTAGCCCGTGGAAGTTCTTCATGATTATCACGGGCGGTATATCGCTTGTCCTCTCGGTCATCACCTGGTTCTGGTATCCCAATAACCCTGCAACCGCATGGTTCTTGACTACTGAACAGAAGGTCCATACCATTCGTCGCATTCATGAAACCACCCGCAGCTCGATCGAGCAGAAGACGTTCAAGAAGCATCAGTTCATTGAATGTTTGAAGGACCCCATCTCTTGGCTCTTCGCCTTCTCAGGCTTCACCCTCATGCTGGCGAATAACCTTCCATACCAGCAGAGCTTACTCTTCCTAGACCTTGGAGTTTCTCCATTAGGATCGACCCTTGTCTGGGTTGCTTCCGGCGGGTTTGCAATTCTTGCATGCATCACAGCCTCGCTTCTGATACGCTTCTTCCCTGGACATAGCGCTTGGTGGGCTGCACTTTGGTGCGTACCTTGTATCGCAAGTAGTATTGGCATGGTCACCATTCCATGGGGTAACACTATTCCCATGCTTGCTTGCCTTCTTCTCCCCCCGAATTGCTTCGCGCAAACATGGATCATTTCTGTTGGCTGGGTGTCCTCCAGTTGTGCCGGTCATACAAAGCGTCTCACCCGCAACGCCATGTTCATGGTGCTCTACGGAATCTCGAACATAATCTCGCCACAACTATGGAAGACTGGAGGGCCGCGTTACTATCCTGCTTGGATTGTCCAGATCGTGGCTAGTTTCACCTTGACGCCCATTCTGTTGATCACGATTCGGTTCATCCTCTCCAAGAGAAACAAGGAGCGACGACTGTGGATCGCTGAACAGGAAGCTCTTGGTAACCATGGTGAAGGATATGTCGAACAGGTTGTTGACGGCGAGACTGTAAAGGTCAAGGTGGATGTTTCCATGTTGGACTTGACCGATCTGGAGAACAAGTACTTCCTTTATCCGTTGTAGTGATCATTAGATATTGCCCCTCGCAGAGCAGAGAATGTGTATTTCTGCTGCTTGATTAGAAATGGCAGTATTCACCATGAGGCAAATGGTTGGTGAACCTTGATAGTCAAGTGTCATGTCTATCTGGACTCACCATCTCACTGCTTGAATTCTTAAATACTAGGCTGAGCACGAGGCTCTTTTAGTTCATGCAATCAATCTCAAGTGATTTCCTGAAAGGGTAGGTGGCAATCAAGCACAGATCTGTAGCCTCCGCCCTAGAGCGACATCTCAACGAGCCCCACCACGCCCAACTTGAACATCCGCCCTGGCTAGACATGACCTCTCACTAGCTCGTTTAATTGAGGGAAAGGCCTATACCTTAACGCACGCTTTGATCATATTTTACTTTATTTACTGTCGAGAAGCCATCTTTTGATCGGCGAACGATAAGATGTCGCGCCAAGGCGGGTGTTGAAGTGATGCGGCGACATCATGGCGCTCGAACCTCAACGCCTAAGATCCACATGTTCCGTGGGGTTCGTTCTGGAACTGGGGTAGAAGGGAACAGCAAAGACATCTCACTAAACTATTATATAATAGATATCGATTTTTGTGTTCTATGACTCCACATGTTCGCCTTTCATCGACAAGATGAGCAATCACTCGTATGTCGCCCCGAGTATTCGGACATGACTTACTATGTCAGATGGCCCGAAATCGGCTGTCTGGAGGAATAAAAAGGAAGGCCTGTCGCCATCGGGTTCCCAAGGAGATGCAGTCGCGTCGTTCACGCCATGACGAACTATATGACCATGGATATCCAAGCCAAGACGGACCCTCGCCCCGAGGTAAACGAATCGACCCCCTCCACCAAGTCCATCGAGCATGGCACCAACGACACTGAACTTGAACGTGCCCTCCATGGCCGCCATCTCCAATTCATCGCCATCGGCGCCGCAGTCGGTACAGGTCTCTTCATCGGTACCGGCAACGCCCTCGCAACAGCTGGCCCCGTCTCCCTACTCATAGCCTTCATCTTTGTCGGAAGTCTTCTTTTCGCAGTGATGACAGCTCTAGGCGAAATGGCAGCATACATCCCCGTCGCAGGCGCCTTTACAACATACGCTTCGCGCTTTCTCGACCCAACATTCGGCTTCGCCATGGGTTGGATCTATTGGTTCAGCTGGACCATTACGTTTGCGCTCGAGTTGACAGCCGCGGGACTGATCATCCAGTACTGGGAGAAGGGCTTGAATATCGGTATCTGGATCGCTGTATTTTGGGTCCTCTTCACTGCTGCCAACTTCATGCCTGTTCGCTGGTTTGGAGAGTTCGAAATGTGGTTTTCAAGCATCAAGGTCATCACTATCATTGGCTTCATTATCTTTTCGATCTGTGTCAATGCCGGCGTTGGAGACCAAGGATATCTCGGGTTCAAGTACTGGAAGGACCCGGGAGCGTTCAGTGAGCATCTTGTCGAGGGAGACGTAGGACGTTTCGTTGGCTTTTGGTCGGTCTTGATCACCGCTGGTTTCAGTTATCAGGGTTCAGAATTGGTAGCCATCGGTGCGGGTGAGACAAAGGACCCGCGCAAGACGATCCCTTCTGCGATGCGTTGGACCTTTTGGGGCGTTTTCTCAATCTTTATCGCCACCGTGTTCTTCCTCGGTCTCAATATCCCATCGACAAACAAAGACCTTCTCAGCGAGTCGCAAGACGCTTCGGCATCTCCTCTGGTCATTGTCGCTCAATTAGCTGGTGTTCCTATATTGCCGTCCATCCTCAACGCGGTTCTCTTGACAGCTGTATTGACTGCTGCGAACTCAGACGTGTATTCCAGCAGCCGCATTCTCATTTCTCTGGCAGATTCGGGCCACGCGCCGGCTTTCCTGAAGAAGACGAACCGATTCGGAACGCCTTATAATGCCGTCGGGGTTTGCGCCGCTGTCGGCTTTTTGTCTTTCTTGAATCTTTCCAACGACGGAACTGTTGTGTTCAACTGGTTCTTGAGCATTACCTCTGTTGCGGGATTTATCGCATGGGCTATCATTTCGCTCTGTCACATTCGCTTCATGAAGGCCTTGGCTCTTCAAGGCATTTCCCGATCCGAATTACCCTACGCTGCACCTTTGCAGCCATATTTGTCTTGGTATGGTCTGTTCTTCAGCGTTTTGATCATCATCACCAGTGGATTCCAGGTGTTTATTGAGTGGGATACCAGCTCCTTTTTCACGGCGTACATTAGCCTGATCTTGTTCATCGTCATGTTTGTTGGTCACAAGTTGATCTTTCGGACTAAATTGGTTCCGTTGAACGAGATGGACATTATCAGCGGGAGCGATATCTAAAAGTGCACTAGATAAGATATGAAATAATACAAGTCATTTGATCTGCCGTATGTCGAGCTATGGATCTTCATTCCTTCAGACTTGATCATCCTTCTCAGTGAGTGGCCTTCCAGGTTAAATAAAGATCTCGTATCCGGTTATTGCCTAGCCCTTCCATAGCCAGCGACAAATCGATTGGCCGACAAGAGCGGAGACTTACGGCAGCACCAATGAGATCGATCCTGTTTTCAGCCGAAGATCCCGGCCTCTGATTACCTCAGCGCTATTGGTATCGCTATCGCTATCGCGCGTGAACTTAACTCGGGTTAGTGAGATCTGTTTCCAAACAATTTCGAGATCCCCAAGGGACACGAGGCCTTTCGACATGTTTCGGGACGCGTCAATACATTCGCTGATACCAACGACGCTGCTTCTTCTCTGCCTTGATGCTGGTTACGTCTTGGCAGCTTCGGAAGCCTCGGGCCTTGATCGCTGTCCAGATTATGTCGCTAATCATGGTGAGTAATATCTCATCGATCCATCGTCATCATGGCCTTGAGTACTGAGCGAATATTGCAGCGCCATTAGTATGGCTTCACCCAGAAGATCGCTTCATGCCTAGCGATTTATCAGCTCACATCAGCAACACAATACCGAAACTCGATGAGCAACCGATTAGTGGGCCGTCATCCATCGACCTCTCGAATCTTGGGGAGCTCAACAACTACGGTGGCGAAGATGTTGCGCTCACAGCCAAGGAGGATCCTCTCACTTATCCGGAATGGATTCTGGGTGAAGCACCGGATGATTCTGGCCGGATAGCGAACTCTGTGCCCTGCGCTGTGATCTTGGTGGAGAAGAGCGACGTTGACATCGATGCATTCTACTTTTACTTTTACTCATTCAACGAGGGGCCAAATATCACCCAAGTCATGGAACCAATCAATCATTTAGTCGGAGATGAGAACCTATCATCAGGGATGCACTTTGGCAACCATGTAGGAGACTGGTAAGTTTGATCTCCTTCACGGTCAGCGGTTCCTCTAACCTTTGACGTCAGGGAGCACAATATGGTCAGATTTCACAACGGGACTCCTGTTGGTATTTACTACAGCCAGCATATCGACGGCGTTGGTTTCAAATGGGATGATTCGACCATCAACATCACTGATGGAAGGGTAGGAGTAGTGCTCATCCGCTCAGAATTCATTGACTAACAAGTATCTCAGCCTATCGTGTACAGTGCCCTTGGTTCGCACGCCAACTATCCACAAAGAGGGTATGTAATATGGTTCTATTCTCAAACAATGACTCACCAAGCCACAGCCACCAAATTCACAACGCGGCAATGTTCGACTACTGCGACGAGGGCAAGCTATGGAACCCAGCTCAATCAGCGTACTACTATCGTTTCAATCCCGATTCCTTCACCATTACTCCGATCATCTCGCCATTTGAACCAGCTTCGACCGAGCCCTCTCAGAACTACACTTCGTGGTTCGACTTCACTGGTCACTGGGGTGACATCAGCTACCCCGACTCTGACCCACGGCAAGAAACGGTACCGCACTTTGGTCTCAAGCGCTTCAACTCTGGACCCAATGGCCCACGTTTCAAGCATTTGATTCGCAAGGGTCTTGTGCGTGATCATGCGCGAAAGATGGGCTGGAAAGAGTGGGCAGTTGGTGTATTCATGTACTGGTATCCGTGCTGTATACGAGGCTGGAGATTATGGAGGTCCCTGGGGATCATGGCCGTGATGATGTCGGCGTTTATCCTTGCCGTTGTGTACGGCATTAGAAGGTTGAAGACGTGGAGGCAGAGACAGGTTTACACGAAACTGAAGAATGATGATATTCAGATGGAAGAATTGAGGAGGGAAGAGGAGTTCTTGATAGGGTCTGACGATGAGGAGGATGATCATCGACGATAGACGGGATGGCTTTTCCTTTACTGTTCAAATAGACATAGAATTAGACGAGCAACAAGAATTTCTATCATCCATACCCTCAACTCCTCTATGAATGAGACCTGAATATTTCTCGATATTCCAGGCTAACTTCGAGCCAAGTGACTAACCTGGCATAGGCTACTGATTCCACCCACCCTCAGCTTCGAAGATGCGACCAACAGCCTCGCTCACCTTGAGGAGGTGACGATCACGAAGTCTCGCAGACACAAGAGAAACCCCAACTGGTAAGTTACTCTTTCCACGAAAGCCTGGAATATTGACCACTGGTGTATGTAACGCCTGTCCATATTAGTGAAATCCAAGATCCAGCATAGAGCCACTCACCGTCCAGGTAGCTGCAAAAACAGGGCTTCCTGTGTTCCCAAGACCTTCAGGAGCTTCGTCAAAGACACTGGGAACTAGTACCGCGACATAGTCATCTGCCATCTTATCGAAACGCGGTCGTAGCGCTGCAAGCCCGTCATAAGCATCGAGCTGGGCCTTTCGTGAGATTTTGTGCTTCTCTTCCACTCCCTTAGCCAAGACTGGATCAAGCTTATCTTTGTCTTGGTAATATTCCGGCCATAGACTCGTTGCACCCTCGAGGCGTACGAGGGTCAAGTGCCAATCAATGACTTGGTCAAAATCTGGACCGAGATCAAGCTCTTCGACTTCGGCGCCATGTGCTTTGAGAAGCTCTGCAGCTTTATCCATAGCAGCGATCGTGCCGTCTCCAGCTAAGTCCCACTTCGAGGTCCCGCATACAGCAAATTTAGAGCCTTTGATATCTTCAAACGTGCTTTTCTCGTCATCGTGCAAAGCAAACACGTCAGCTAGGGTCTCAAAGTCTGAAACGCTGCGGGAAAAGAAGCCAATCGTATCAACAGTTGGAGCACAAAACTTCTGTCCCTCCCTTGTGACAGCTCCCCATGTAGGCTTAAAACCGTAGATGCCGTTGAATGCAGCCGGTCGAACGATGGAGCCTACAGTCTGGGAACCTAGTGCAACGGGGATCTGAAAGTCTGCTACTGCGGCGGCTGAACCGGCTGAGGAGCCTCCTGGGGTATGAGCGGTACTATGTGCATTGCGAGTAGCTGGACCGGTGAAGGATGCCGCAAACTCAGTTGTTGTAGTTTTACCTGGAAGTTATTAGAAATCGGTGTTTAGAAAAGTTGGTTTGGCTTGCCAAAGATCAGGCATCCTGCTTGGCGGAGAATCATGACCGACCCAGCGTCGATTACGGGGTGATCATCCTTATAGATGGTTGAACCATGTTCGGTCGGCATATCTGATAAGTTGTCAGCGACTGGTTCTGTCTCTGATAGCATGCTTTTGAAAATCAACCTTTGGTCAATATGATGTCCTTGATCCCAACAGGAAGGCCATGCAATGGTCCTCGCTGATCCTTTGGAACTTGATCCAATTTTCTGGCCTGTTCCAAAACAGCCTTTGGGTCAAGATACGCCCAAGCTTTGACATCGTCATCTCGTTGCTTGATTCGCTCAAGTAGTGATGAAGCATATTGCTCAACTGTGAGATTACCAGAGCGAATGTTCTCCAGAATTTGTGTCGCTGTGTGGTTCCATGGTTCCATATTTGAGCAGGAGTTTCTAAAGATATTAATTGGTAACGGGTATTGGCGAGAACGCGATTGATCTCTTGATGCAGTTCGTGGCTTGAAGTTCCCCGCTCGCTGACAGTGATGTAGATCCACTGAGATGAGGGGGTTCGGATCTTGGCCCGACAGCTTTGATCAGGAACTTATCTCACCGGACAATGCCTCCGCGACAGGGCTCAGTTCGGAATCGCATTGGAAAATCTTGGTAATCTTAATTCTTGTATATAGGCGCGTTCGATTGCAGCATAAAGACCAGGACCAGCCACTGCTCATGGATCGCTACACCAACCGCCATCAACAACATAAGAACTGCCCGTCACCGCACTAGCTTCATCACTACCCAAGAACACAATCACTTTAGCTACTTCCTCCGGCTCTAGATCTCGCTGCAAACTCTGGCCGCGCATAACCTCCTCGCGATACTCGGGCGTGAGAACCTCATCTCTCTGTCGCTGCGTCGCAATGGCACCAGGCATAACACTATTGATGCGAATGTTGTACTTGCCATATTCTTTACTCTGAGTACGCGTAAGACCCATGATTCCTGCCTTGCAAGCGCCGTAGACTTTGGCGTGTTAGCCGACTGAAATGTCAGACAGGAATGTTCAACGTACCTGGAGTTCCTTGAGCGGGGATGCGCCAGGTGATTGACCCAAGATTGATGATGCTCCCACTCTGCGCCTCTCTCATAGCCGGAAGAACAGCTTGGCTCATGAAGAAAACATGCCGAAGATTGGTGTTGATGTTTACTTCCCAATCTTCAGGTCTGACATTTTCTGTTTCGAGCCTGGCTCTGTTACCAGCAGCCGCAGCATTATTGACCAAGATATGTATCATGCCATGTTTATCTTGGATTCTCTTGACCGCGTATTGCAGCATTGGTAAATGTGAAACGTTGCAATCGTAAAAGATGGGAGCTTTGGCTTGCACATTGGCGTCTTTGGCGCGCGATACAGCGCGGTCAATTGTCTTTTTCGCAGAGTCCTCAGCGATGTCGATGAAGATGACCTGGCTGCCCTGTAGCGTGAACAACTCCACTGTAGCAGCACCGATGCCTTCTGCGCCGCCAGTAATGAGCACGGTCTTGTCCCGTAGACTGGGGTAAGTCGCGTGAGTTGCCATGACTGCAAGGATATGTCGATAAAAGTTGGAGATGAGTACTGAAAGGAAGACGTCGTCAGAAGAGTATCTTGTTTGACCCCTCACTGATGCCTTATAGATGCAAGCCACTTTCAAGTGATGTAATGCGTAGAGACAACGTTACAATGGTTCGTGAGACTCCATTGGTGTATGAGCGGAGTTACTGCAAGGAGTCTAGGCTCTCCAGTACGTATCATCCATCATCTCTTACAATAAGTTAGGCCGCTCAGCAGCGTGACAATTGTGTTGAACACATTTTTCTGGCAAAGATAGTATGGGAAATCGCCTGAATATAACCGAACGTAGTATCCATTCTCGACCTACCCTTCAGACTTCATTGCACTCTGGCCCGATAAGCTTCGGTGGGGTAAGATAGGTAGATATCTCCTAGCTTCCGCTCACGTGCCTCTGGATGATCAATTCAACTTCCGGGTTCCGTCCCCATCTCCATATCCGAATCTGCTGATCGCAACAACTCGGATGAGTTTTGTCATCCGTCCCGGCCTTTGAAAGGCTGTTTTATCAAAATGGAGCCCCGGAGTAAACAGGCTTGTGAGCCATGCCGGTAAGAGACAGTGATCATAGATATCGGATTCAATTGGGTTGACTTCGTATAGGAAAAAGAAGAGCAAATGCACGGGTGAAAGGCCAGCATGCTCTTTCTGTGGACGACTTAATCAAGTATGCACTTACCGGTCTCCGGAACCGGTAAGAACTACTGCACGAAAAAGTAACAGAGTCACCAAAAGGTAGGGCTAATCATACCAGTCAATGAGAGGAAGCTAACACGAAAAGTGCCCGAAGAGATGACTTACAGGAACGATTCCAGATGCTGGAATCACAAGTGAAGGGCATTTATGAGTTACTTCAGTAAGTTGACAAATAGCCATATATACGGAGTGGTGGCTCATTCTCTGCTCATTCTCTAGACCATCGTCGGCCTCAGCGACTGGCCCCGGACCCTCTCCAAGTACTTCTGCAAGTATCCCATCTACAAGTTTGCAAGCAGAGTACAGCGCAAGTCCTGGCATGACCTCGCCCCCATCTATAGATGCATCCTTTGATGTGAACAAGTATGTCGCCTTCTTCGCCCAGATATTGTTGTTACTGAACTTTCCAGTCCAGATGTGCCGTCAGAGGTTTTGGACCATCTTATAGAGATCTATCGCGTCAAGCTCCACCTCCAGCCTTTACAACTTTTTAGCATATCTGAACTCAAAGACACTCTCGCTTCGGCGCCTCAATATCTTCTCTACAGTTTCTTAGCACTCACTGTACGATATAGTACACATGAATTCTTCAATGGCAAACAGGCCAATGCGGTTGAGTTGTATGGTAGCTCTGCACAGCAAGAGGTTGCCATCCTTGCCACTCAGGGCATTCCCAAGCTTGAGATTGTGCAAGCCTTATGCTTGCTTGTCCTAGTTGACGTCGCTGGTAAGTCAATTCCGTGTTCTTCTCATGGGCGATAAACTGACGCAGGCGAACCAGCTTGTAAGCCAGGCCGAGCATGGATGAGCATCGGAACCATGTCGCGACTTGAGGCTCTCCGAAAGCTATCCCAAAGTTCTTTCTATGAATCATCACCCGGCCTTGAAGACAGCCTCAGATGCCACTGGACCGTTGCTCTTCTAGAGCAAACATTCATGCCTCAAGAGCGTAGTAGTATATACGACAATGACGAACACAGATACCCAGCTAGCGCTCGTAGGCCACCGTCACTTCCGCCCACGAATGATGGTGAGTGTCCTCCGGATCTCTTCTCAGACGATGCGTCCGAGGATCTGGGAGTAACCGCATATTATATCAACGTTATCGAGATGTGGGGTCATCTCTCATCATATATGCACCAAGTCAGAATCGGAAAAGCAGAGACGGCATGGTTACCGGGTTCAATGCATTACATCCTCTGTGCAGAGCTTTACAAGCATGAAACCAAGCTTCCCCATAGCCATCTACTGAGAAACGTCCATTTTACTAAAAGAATGGCCGCCGAGCTTCAGGATCAGCGCGAGTATTGGATACCATGGCTTCTCATGCAAGTCGTTACTCACGCCATCACTGCTATTCTACATCATCCTTTCATTCACCTAGTGGCTATGCGAGATAGATCGAGTGGACTTCAGGCCCGTTCCTTTTTGCAGCAAACTGTCGACCAGGCTCTATTTAATTCAGCATGGGTGTTCAAACTCTTACGCCTATGCGAGGAGCTGCGTTTCGAAATCTGCGACCCTCTAGTAGGGCAGCTTGTAGCAGTGGTCGCGACAATACCTTGGCTATTCCAACGTGCGATTGATCCCAAAGTCGCCGGAAAGGCAAAGGGCGATCTAGAGTGGTGCAAAGGGTTTTTGGAGAGACTGTCTTCGACATGGCCACACATTGCGCAAAAGGTGCGGATCTCGTAGCTACTCAGCCCGGGCGCTAACAGGTTTTCAGCTCGAATTACTACAGACCTTGGACTCTACCGCAGACAATAGCTCACAGCCGCCAGCTGGTAAGGGCATCTCTATCGTTTTCCATCCAGCTCTGTTTTGGGCTCTTGTAGATCCCAAGATCAGCCAGATGACGCCGCTATGCGGAGAAAGCTCAAGTCGTCCTCAAGATGCCATGATTCGCATCTCAACGCATTACATCCATCCTTTGACTGAGACACAGGCGAGCCAGTCGGTGCAAAGCCAAAGAGAGGAGTCATTTGATCCTTTCATGTTTGACGTCGGGGAACTTGAAGAAGTGAATTTGAACGATATCTTCTCACAGTTCATGCCAGACATATATGACATACAGTAACCTCAATCACTTTCCTATTCTCCAACTAACACCCTACCTTGACCGAACAATCACAAAAATATCTATGTGCTGTATGTAGTCCCAAGATCTAGCCCAAGTGGCTTGCGAATATTATCATCTTCACCTGATCGAGCATCCTCAAGGAGTATGGAGGCCAAACATTGGCATAGTAGATATTTTGAGTGAAGTTGGAGTAAAGATTAGATCGTCGAGGGATCATGCAAAAATCAAAATGTGGTTTATCATGCTTCCTCTATTGTATCAAGCTACCTGTCAATTAACATGTCGCAAGTTGGTTCTCTTGCTGACGATCCGCTCACGTGCACGGCATATTGACACTGTAGATAGGGTCGCACAAGAGTTCACATCCGTCCCCACCAGACACTTGAGTGCAGTATATCAGACGTCAGTTTTCAGCCAGACGCTCAATCTGACCTACCAAACAGCATCGCCTGCCTCCATCTTCTCATCATGGATCAGACCAGCAAGATCGTAGTCATTGGTGCAGGCCTTTTCGGCCTCACTACAGCCAAGCAGCTCGCGCTAGAAGGCCACCAGAACATTACTGTCCTTGACAGGCACATGCCGCCTGTAAGTACCCCAGTTTCAGTGGCGTAGATCCGCTAACCTCTTCAGGTGCCGGATGGTTCCAGCTCGGACATCTCCCAGGTCATCCGATTTGACTACGCCGACACCGATTACTGCTCCCTTGCGTATGAAGCTTATCGCAAATGGTCTCAAGACCCTAAGTATAAGGGTATATTCTACCAGACAGACTATGTCATTGCTGGTTCAAGAAGTACGCCGGAGAAGTCTTGGACAGATAAGACAATTGCCCAGCTTGATAAGCGACAGCTGCCTTATACCAGATTGGCAGATGCTGCTGATACCAAGCGCAGATTCCCGATTTTGACTGGCGAACTTGCCCAACCTAACTTTGAGGGCTACTTGAACAAGTCTGGCGGCTGGGCCGATGCGAACAAGGCCATCAAGCAACTCCGTGATGAATGTCTCGAGCTAGGCATCTCCTTCATCGCTGGTCGAGCTGGAACCGTCGTCGGCTTTGACAGCGACGCTCAAGGTGTCATCAAAGCAGTCAAGACCCTTGAGGGGACTCCTGTTCGAGGCGATCACTTCATTCTTGCAGCAGGTGCTTGGTCTTCGGGTATCGTTCCTACCTACAACTCAACACTATCAACGGCACAAGCGCTCGGCTTCCTTCGCCTCACAGACGAGGAGATGACCAAGTATAAGAACATTCCTATTTACATGAACTACGCCACCGGATGGTTCAACTTTCCTCCCCACGAAGACACCAAGATGCTCAAGTTTGCTGTTCATGGCTGGGGCTATACTCGAGCGCCTTCAAAGGGCGACAATAACTCTGTCAAGTCCAACATATCCGTTCCGCCTCCTGTTTCTCGGGAGCGAAAGAACTTTGTTCCAGCTGATGCTGAGGAACGTCTTCGAGCGGGCTTGCGCGAGATGTTGCCGGAGTTGGCTGATCGTGCGTTGGAGAAAGTAGCATTGTGCTGGTACACAGATACACCCACTGGTGACTTCATCATGGACTATCATCCTGACTATAAGAACCTCTTTGTTGGCGGAGGCGGAAGTGGACAGTAAGTGAGAGCAGCCCTCGTTATCGACACCTAACTAACATATCTTAGCGCGTTCAAGTTCCTCCCAGTCTTGGGCGAATGTATGGCATTAGCTTGGAAGAAGAAGCTGCCCAGTCACTTAGCAGAGAAGTGGAAGTTTCATACTGAATATGAGCATCGTGAGGATACCTTCCTTGGTGATGGCAGTCGAGGTGGTCCAGAAAGACGAGAGCTGAGTGCAGCCGAGAAGGCGAAATTGGACGGAGGAGAGAGATCCAAGCTGTAGTTAGCTATAACGTATCAGTCTTTCATAGAGTACATATCCTTTCGTATCAGCAATATATTTCGTAAGATACATCCGAATGTGACTGGTTACCTATGTCAAGTGAATTGTCAATCACGGACCTCTTGGAGCTTGGTACAGCATAACAAAATCGCCGATGCTACAATAGCTACGGGTATGAGTCAAGGTCTTACCCGTGTCAGTCTAGCTTAGGTTAAACCTTATTTATTCATGCCTGGTCAAATGCGGTTGCGCCATCAGTGTAACGCCCGATATCGTCTGATCGAGTCGGATGCAGCCCTGCAATACTAGTATGAGTTTAAGGTTTAGAGACGCGATCCCTTCACAGCAGGAATATTCTTGATGTCAAATATGCAGATATGTATTGCTTGATGATATACCAATCTGAACTACCTATATGCTAATGCGTTTAATCAATGATCTTGGGCTCCATTTCGATATCCTTCTTCTTTCCTAGGACTTCCTTCTCCTGATGGACAGCCACATGGTTATTAAGCAAGTGACTTGGATCACGGATAAAGCAGGCCGCGATGATGGCCAATACACCCAAAGGGATGGTCGAGTAAAACACGGTTCTGAATGCATGAGCGTATGTGTTCTTGAACGCAGCAGCTGTGGCTTGGAGAACTGGCTCTGTTACGTTGGGGACCTTGGCCATGGCCATAGGAACGCCGACTGCATTCTGGATGACAGCTGGAATCAAGGTAGGCAGGTCTTTGGGAGAGTATCCAGCACCGATAGCAGCCCCAGCAATGTTGTTGCCGAGGTCACGGTTGACAATAGAGGTCAAAATCGTGCTGAACATGGCGTTACCGAGCGATCCACCAGCGCTACGGAATGTGCCCATAAGACCGGCCGAGACTCCGAGGTCCTCTTGAGGAACCAAGAGACCGGAAGAGACGTAGGACAAGACTGTAACCCAGGTGAAGCAGGACTGACCGAACATGGGGAGGACAGTCCAACCAGTCTTGTTGTTAGGGACCACGGCGGCGTATGATGCGGTGAAGACAGTCTGCATGAGAAGGGCGAAGACAAACTGATACCGGATATGCTTGAGCTTGTGAACAAGACTGGGCATGATCCAACCTCCAATGATCCCGGACATGCTTGCGGGAACTGAGATGACACCGATTTCGATAATATCATTGGTGAACATAAACAGAGTGCCCTGGTTGCCGAGCGTGACAATTCCCTGCCAGATCATACCAGACACGAAGAGGACAACAAGATACACAGTGAATTCTCGGTACATGCGAAAGATCTTGATGGGGAAAAGTGGCTTCTTCGGAACCGTAAAGTCGTAGACAAAGGCCGCGATGAAGATACAGGCACCGATCGAGATAGTTGTCGCAACGAGGGTCATGGACCTGTGGGTAGCGCCGAGGAAGGTGACACCGATCAGGAATACTGTAATGCCGGTAGCAAAGAGGAGAAGTCCAATATAGTCGAGCTCCTTGACTTGCTGCCAGCGGGTCCTCTCGAAGTCATGTTGGGGTCGAGATGGAGGGAAGTAGCAGATGAAGGTTCCGATCAGACATATAGCAGCGTAGATGATGGTAATATAGTAACACCATCTCCAGCTCGCCTTGAGATATAGATGGGTGGCGATGAGGCCGGCTAATGAACCCCAAGGGATGGTGATGCAGAACTCGGTCCACGCCAATCCAATACCTCTAGAAATGAAATTAGAAACTGCTCTCGCCTCAGAGTTTGTATGAGAATACGTACCTATACTTGTTGGGCAGGAGCTCCGCGATTCCAGGATACGCGACCATAATGGTGCCAGCACCAAAGCCTACCAAAGTAGTTCCAGCAACGATGTGTAGTGTAGTCTGCGAAACAGCACAGACAATCTAGCCAGCAATTCTGTTAGACAAGAGATATTCTCCATTTGCAGAACATGTCTGGCAACTTACACCACCAACCAGGACGATAGTCTGGCCGCACAACAGGACGTATCGACGTCCAAACACGTCACTCAAACCACCAGCAATAGAGAAGGCGACGGCAGAGCCGATGGACCAACTACCAGGAATCCAAGCGATGTTCTCAGTGTCTCCCAATGCCATACCGATCTGCTGAAGGATCTGAGTAGGCATGATGAATCCGGTCGCGATGGCGGGAACGTAGGTCAGGCCCATGAACTACAAGGAAGAAGTTATTTGTCAGTACAGCCCAGATCACAATCTTACATCAAATTTGAGCAGATAGACTTACGAAAACAGCCAACATTGTGGATATAGCGACTTTGGGTGTCGGCTCGAGGTCGGGGTTTTCGACATATTCAATTGAAGGGGGTCGCTGGTCATCCGTGGGCAGGGCTGACTTCTTCATGTCGCCTGCAGGCGCTGCAGAAACCTCTGGGTCGGACGCCATGTTGACAAACTCCAATTGCTTTCGAAGACTGTCGAGTAATGGATCGTGGCAGAAATGAGAGGCGGTTGAGAATGAGATATACCACCTTGAGACGTGGAATTGTACAAGTTTGAAAAATTAGTTGACCTGGAGACGGGGCCCAGGCTTATATAGATTGACCAACTGGAAGGTTACGCTGATGCTAATTAAACTTTGACTAGTTGTGTGTGATAGAGCAATTGCCCCAGGAAATTGAAATAATGCGGGGAGGCTTGACACTACTGCAACGCCCTGTGAGCAAGGAGATGGTATGCTATGGTCAGCATGGGGTAATCGCTCGCTTCTTCTACCCCGCAAGATTGTACAAGGTAAACCTCGGTCAATAAATGATTAGTATACTGTGCAAGATTGGGAGGAGTCAATGGGATTGAGTCGAAACATCTGCCGTGATTGCCGCGTCTGGAATCAAGAACCATGCTGAGATTGGCGGCTGCTGTCCATCACAATGAGGGGAGAGGGATAGCTCCACGTGGGGGACTTCGATAAGACGGCAGAAACAAGGCTCCAGACGCAAGCTAGTGCAACCGAGAATCGAATGGGGCCCCAGACGGAATCTGCGGAGAGGCTCAGCCCCTTGTCTCAAGATCTTGGGGAAGCAAACTCAAAGGGCCCTTTGGCCGTACATGGGATAGCATCAGACAAAACGTCGGTGTTCGCACCCCGAATAGTCTAGATACTCGGTCAGGAGGATACCGAGATGCATTATCGAAGCGATCACAGCTTCGGGCCAGAGAAAGCTTAATATCTTGACTCCATACCGGTTGTGCATCACGGCAAATACTTGGCATGAAGCCGCTACTAGAGGCCCATATCTAGATTGCAATTCTTTATCAGGAGCACCCATGTGGACTTGACACACAGCCAATCGAAGCGTGACAATGACCGACCTACTCAAGACTGCGTGACAGGTTAAAGAACCCCGTCTGTCCCGCCTTACATCACGTAGAATTTTTTAGATGCCACCATCACAAATAAAATGGCCGATTTTCACGCTAATGCCAAGTTGGTAAAGGAGAGCCCGCCCTGGACGCGCCGCATCGCATACAATGTCCAAATCCGGGCAATACAAGCGACTCTCACAACCATTGACTGGTTGGGCTCGTTCAGCAGAACTTCAGCCAACGCGCCCAACATTGTCAAGACATACAATGTGAGAGGTCATTTGCCTGTGCGGTAAGTTTTCTGCACGAGTTCTCGACGCCTCGGTTTTGACTTTCCGTTTCCGAGGAGCGTCTGCATTTCGAAGTCTCTCTTTTCACGTTCCAGAGCTGATCAGCGTTGTAGCATTTTTCTTCCTGCTTCCTATGAAGCCGGCTCATCCAAAACACTTCCAACACTGTTTACTATTCATGGTGGCGGCTTTTGCATAGGCTCCTCCCAGGATGATGACGCCTGGAACCGTTCCTTTTCCGACACTCACTCCGTGTTGGTCATTGCACTGAACTACAGCAAAGCCCCAGCAGCCCCCTTCCCTACTGGCTTAGACGATCTTGTCTCGCTATACCACGCCGCTTTGGATGATGAGTCTCTCCCTATTGACAAGGCAGACGGAGGACGTGTCGCTATCTGTGGGTTCAGCGCAGGCGGCAATCTGAGCCTGGGCTTGTCTCAGCGCCTGTTCCAGTCCGACCACTGCACTTGCTACCCTCGTGCAGCCATCTCTGTCTACGGCGCACTTGATCTCAGCCGTTCCCCAGAGGCAAAAATTATTACGCGTCAGTATAAAACGGATGCTAGTCTCGGCTCCCCGCGCACGTCCGCACGCGATCTCCTCCTCGATATGGCCCCGCTCTTCGATTGGAGTTATCTGCCGGTTGGACAAGACCTGCGAGATCCTTTCGTGAGCCCTGGACCGTGCGCTGATCCAGATGATCTCCCTCCCCATGTTTTCATCATCGCATCGGAGTTGGACATGTTGGCAAAGGAGAGTCTGGAGTGTGCAGCCCGTCTGGCACGAGCAAGGGGAGGCTCCGGAATATCGGACGCTGATTCCGAGATTGCTTGCTGCGGGCGTTCAGAACCTGGAAAACCTGGGGAGCTGGAGTTGGAAGATAAGCGATTCGCTTGGCAGGAAACCTTCCCTGACGGCAGCGTCAGATGGCTCCTGGTGCCGGATGTCCTACATGGTTTCGATAGTCTTCCCATGCGTGAGAGGGTTGGAGACAAAGAGACGATAAAGGATGCAGAGCTCAAGACAGAAGCATATTGCAAACTGCTAGGTGACTGGCTTCTTAACACTGTCTTCGATGCTTGAAGAGAACATCATAGACAGACTTGCTTCAGTTCTCAAATCAGCTAATCGCCAGTTATTTCATTGATCATAGATATGTAAATACGCCTTATCTCAGTGTTTCTCCAGCATCTTGTGTATACATAGTTCGACTTGGCTCTGGGGTATTACCTACTTCAGAAATTGCTCATAAGATTGAGTCATCAGGGCGCACGGTACATCAAAGATAAAATAACATAAACTTATCAATATCGATCCATTTGTAATAGCCAGTGCCAAGAGAATCTAGACTCTTTGCAGCGTATGCCTAGATTGTGTCTGACCCAAGTTGGTGAACGAACCGGTGGATAGAGTTGGTACAGGGATAGGCATGCTTTGAATGCCACCTTACATACCCTAACCTTGCAAAGTATATCGGAAAGGGCCCGAGTTACATTCTGGGTAGATCCCGAGACACTCGGACATCAGCCGCTCATAGTAAGTACAACCCCGGATCAGTGCATTTCACAGTCGTCTTGTCTTCCGGCACAAGATTCCCAACCCTTCGATGCCACTTGCCTGGATCCCTACAATCTTCCGTTCTGAATTGATGTGCCTGGGTTCCTTTTCACACAGAAACGGGCGTGATCGTTAGGCCAAACTTGTCTGAGTTACCAATATCTTACTTGGAGTGGCTGCATAACCCATAAGGTCTCCATGACTGCCATTGTATGTTTGACAAGATTTCTCGACCTGGTCTCCCAATACAGCCATACTCTACTAACGAGGACTTGAAAGCCGTCCACGACAATCTCTATCGTTTGTTCGCCAACTAAATTCCTTCTTGTTGTCATAGGCTAGTGGAGACGTCATAGGACTTGAACAAGTAAAATCTTGATACCGTGGCCGGGGTAAGCCAACTCGCAAACCGGTTTGTATAACTAGCGGCGAGTAATAACTGCTTGATAATCTGAGCGTTTTAACAGCCGAAGTATCCGACGCATCTTGCCCATGGCCGTTTATGTCCCTTCGAGATGCCATAGGAGGCTTGCTCGCAACATCCACACACCACAATCAGGCCCGAGTCCACACCAGAAACGCGTAGTATCTCAAGCATACCAGGTTATAAGCGAGGCTTGTAAGGGTAGAATAAACCAAAGTCTCCTCCTTCTTTGGAGGAAGCGGTTACACGGATCGGGTGGCCCGGAGCTGGATGATTCTGCGACCAACTAAGACTCACGCGAGCATGGCCATCTGGGAACAACACGATAGTGGCATACATCACCAAGCAATTGTTTCTCGGCTTGCTAGCCTCTCTGGGCGTGGGGCAGGCGAGGTTGACATTCAATCGCTGCCAGTCATTCTCTACTCGTTCGTTACTCGTGTGTGATGAGAAGAGCATTACAAATCACCAAAGGCCCAAGTATGGTGAGTTATCCAGGCACTCATATTCAGCGTGCGGTATGAGAAGTTCCTTGAAGACGCTGATGGTCGTGGTGGACAACACCATTGAATTGGTGCCGGGTCGCCAAAGGTAACAACCTCGCATTAGGACATCACATATCAAGCGCTCCTCATTAGTTTGTCGTCAGGTCTTTTTTTGGCACTTAATGTCAATCTTAGCCAAAATTACAAACTACGAGATGCAACCAGACTTTTCGTGATGGTTTTGCGCGAGATCTTGTCTACACCATACCACCAAAACATCCATATAGTCCGAGCCAAAAGAGCCAGGCCACGACAATGAGTTCTACAAAGGTATTGTGTATGTGAGAGTATTGAGCGCTTTGTAATGAATTCTCACATATCAGCGGCATTTCGGTATTATGGCCGGCGGTCTTCGGTATTGTGCGACTCCAAATCCCGCCTCGATTGGTCTAGCGGCTGATGTTGGATGCTCATCACTTACTCCAACTTGATCAGATGACGCAGCCATGTTGCATACCAAGCCTCAGCTTCCCCTCAATCAATGAAAACCTACCAGTTTCAAATCATAACAAAACAATCCCATAATCTAAAATGAAGCCTTCGCCGTTTACGTTTGACCCTCGTGCTGATACTCTACTTATTCTGCAAAACCCCAACGCGTATCTACACGAGGAAAATGAGGTCCAAGTGGACTCGGAGCCGGAGTATGAACGGCTTGGGTCCGATGAGGCGGGGTTCATGGACACAACAAAGGCACGACGCGACTCACCGATGACTTTGGATAACGACCAGAGTTATCCGAGAGGTTCATTAGAAGAGGGCGGGTCTACGCAGGTCGAATTCCGGGTTTCATCGAGACATCTGAGTCTTGTCTCACCGGTTTTCCGGGCGATGCTGGAAAGCCAATTCAAAGAGTCTCGGCCAAATGATCAAGGGCTCTATGAGCTCCAGGCTAGCGAATGGGATGCCGAGGCACTCGTGATCTTGCTCGACATCATCCACGGTCACCATCGCGAGGTCCCGAAACGGATATCAGTGGAGACGCTCTCGCACATAGCAATTATTGTCGATTACTACGGGTGTCACGAGATCATGGAGCTGGTCTTTGCTGCTTGGGTGAGCTATCTCGGACCACCGGAAGAGTTTGTCAAGCAAGAACCGATGCGATGGCTGTTTATTTCTTGGGTCTTCAGACAAGAATCATTATTTACAACCGCGACGAAGATGCTGCTCTTATATGACAATGGCAAATACGTGGTTAACCTACCAATACCCCAGCCAATATTAGGTAACGACACGGTACACTACTTTTCCGTCGGAGATACTAATTGGTTTATAGATAAAATCGATGACAATCGTCAATTCGTTCTCAATACTCTCTTCGGTCATCTCTACAATCTCCAACAAGATCTCCTCGAAGGCAAAGCCGGCTGCTCAGAAACATGCGCCAGTATGCTTCTCGGCTCACTGATGAAGCAGATGCGGACAAGAGGTCTCACGCCTGTTAGACCATCGATGCCATTTGATGGATGGAGAGTTGAAGACGCGCGTAGTATGATTCTCGGCTTCGCGGCGCGACCTTGGCGCGTGCCTGGAAGGTCCACGGATCATCCTTGTACGTTGAACAAGTTCTTGTTTTCACGCGTCAGTTTGACGCTTGCACACGCGAAAGGGCTTGAATTGAAGGATTTTGAAGGGAGTCCTTGCGCGTGGTTTCAATCTATGAGCTCATAGTAGCTCAAGTATTCGTACCTCACGTGCGCTTGATAGATTGTTCATCAATGTCTGAGCATATGGTCAGCGTGTATCTCATAGCCTACCTAATTTGAAGTTGGCCATTGCCGCGATACGCCTTGCTACATGTCTGCAAGTACTACTGCTCACAATACCACGTATTAAAGGAACCCTGCTACAGTTGTAAACTTTTATAACTAGAGAAAAATAATATATATATCATAAATATAGTTTAAAGCAATTATCTATTAATAGCTTAAATAACCTAAATAAATATATAATAATCTTAAAAATAATTAATCATAGGTCTAATACTTTATCTATAAAGCTACCTTTAATTTGGCATGATATAATTAATAATAGCTTTATTCTAGCTATAGGGTATTCAAGACAGTGGCACGTGTGAGACAACGAGGACACAACAAACAAGCGGGGCTGTCGGGATCTTTAACGCGGCTTACCTTCTAACCGAGCTTTGCCCCCCGCTCAGGGGCTAAGCTATTCCCAATCTGCTTAGTCTGATCGGGTCCAGGCTCCAAGAGATGCTGAGCTACGGTCGCCGGGATCTTCCGCCTTGGAATTGGAATGAGGCTGCAAGTTCGTCTCTTGTGTTTACAGCATACCCCGCAATGCGTGGAACTCAACTTTTGCCGCGAGATTTGACTGCTTTTCGTGTTTTTCTGATGACTTGAAGCGTTTTGGCTCGACGATGAGCGCTATCGAGAGACTATTTGCCTAAGGCATCAATAGATAGTTTTGCTTTTTACTTGCCGAGATTGGAGCTCCATTTTTAAGAGCTATGACCTAGGAATGTTTGCATTTCGTTACAGCTGAGCTTCCAGGGCCCAATGAGAAGCCTATATCTAGTCCCATATAGGACTAGATCCGACCGCCACTAGCCCCCTTACCTGCAATTTTCTGGCCTGAGCTGCAATCGTCAGCGCAGCAGATACAGATTGCAACTCTCACCAAACTCAATCAATCAACAACAATCTCACTCTCCTCGCGCCCACTCGACGACACTTTGTGAGCCTCATCAAGCGATAGGCGCGCAAGCAGCAACCAATACCCAAGGACTCAGCGCACTCTGAGCATGCTGATGCGATAACGCGACCGACAGAGGAGTCAGCCAAAATGGCAGGCCAGGAGCCTCTACGACAGTTTCGGGATGTCAAAGATGCCGTCTATCGCTATGACGCCGTTTTCGCGGCAATCAAATCGCCAACTGAGATTTATGAGGACAAGTTGAGATCCATTCAAGATCGCATCGCCCAAATATGGTCCGAATTACCATCGGCGCCGCCGGACCAAATGTCCAGGCTTCAGGAAAACCTGATTGAGCTGGGCGGCCAGAAGAAGGAACTGGAAATCGACCAGAGGAACAACATCGAGCACTATGAAAGAATCCACGCGCAGAAAGTTCGGCAAACCATGGACTCGTTCCGCGACCATCTCTTTCAACTCATGGGACCATCCGGCGGGCAGTCTCAATTTCAGATGACGCCTGACACTACGAGGCTTGGGACTGATCGAGTTGAGAGCGCGCCCGTCGAACCCGAGTTTCCTGCACCAGCACCTATCGTTCCTGTTTCTGCAGATGATGAGATGGACGATGGACCAATGTTTGACGATAGCCTGATGGATGACACCATAGATGACACCATGGAAGACGGTGCTGATCACGAACCTGCGCAAGACATCTTACCCCAGGAGGACAGTGTGATGCAAGAACCTGTTGAGACTGAACCCCACAACGAAGAACCCCTAGAAGAGCCGCCTACAGAAAACCCAACAGCAGACGAATCTTTCGAAGCAGTTCCTGCCAATGAGGAACCTGCGGAAGATGAAACTGCTGGAGATGAAACCGTTGAGGAACCGGCAGAGGAAGAGACTATGGAGACGGTGCCCGCCGACAGGGAAGCTGGCGAGGACAGCACTGTAGAGCCTGATGGCGACCAAGCTGCAGAAGCAGAAGCAGAAGCAGAACCAGTCGAGCGAGAACCTGTCGATGATAAGCCTATCGCAAGCAGGACTCGAAAACCTCGCAATCGAATAAAGGCATCGAGCCGAGACATTGCTGCTCGCGAAGATATTCATGCTCGCCATGCCAGATATACCTTCAGTCCATCACCGAGTCCGGCCGCAGAAACCATCACAGTACAAGCGGACGAGTCTGATGACGAAGAAGATGACGAGGAAGAAGTAGAAGGGGAGGATGAAGAAGAGGATGAAAATGAGGACGAAGACGAGGACGAATCGTCAGAAGAAGAGGATGAGGTATCTGAAGCCGAATTCTCTGAACCTGAAGAAGCTCCACCGTCACCACGACAAACGAGATCAGGAGGAGTAAGATGATTCACCTCCAAGTTTGTTTGATATATTACTTACCAACCTTGTCAGACCAAACGCAAGGGAAACTTCTCGAGCCCAGTGACGAAAACCAAACGCCAAAAGTCCGAACGAGCATCTTCTACTAACAAAGAGACACAAAAGGATGCACCAACAACAGAGTCAACACGACGCCAGACTCGACTAAGTCAGCGACATCAAGACCAGACAAGCACTGACGAATTCGAGGGGATTACTGACCCGAAATGCGGAAAGGTCTATTTGACATACTGGGACAAGACCAAGGAATGGCTTGCTGTCCTCATTCTCCCAATGGGCAGTTTCGACAAGATCGGAATTCCTGGATCTATCGAAACCTGCGGCTTGGCAGACACCCTTCCACCTTGTTACCAGTATGATAAAGCGTCTGGAGAATACAAATGGGCCAAACTTTATGAGACTGGGAATCGTCTCGTCAACGAACGCATGTTTCCAGTCATGTACTTTGATGGTCGAGACTTTCCTAACAGGAGTGCTATCGACTGGATCGACGCCAAGGACTTGCGGAGATTCAACCCAAAGCTTAACAATGATCTTCTTCCTCACATCAAAGAGGTTGACAGATACATAAAGGCTGACCCGGCCAGAACAGCTTTGCAGGAAGATGACGAAGATGGCGAGGGAGTGCCTCACAAAGAGCGAACTGTATCTCAGGCTCCAGAACCAGAAGAAGCGAAGTCGAAGAAGAGAAAGAGCAAGTCGAGTGGAAACAAGACCTCAAAATCCAGCAAGGCCAAGACAAATTCAAAGAAGCAGGCCCCAGCGACAGATGCACCAACAGAACCACCGACAGATACAGCACCAGTAACAGAGGTTCCCAAGGTAATTCCTACGCCGGAACAAATGGCAGCACACAGGGCAGCAGCACTGAAGCCTCAAGTGCTGAGGATGATTGGCCACCATAATACCTCGGGCACATCAAAAACTACCAGCACACCAGCTTCGAAGCCAGCAACGCCAGCCCCTACAAAATCAAACGAGAAGGAGTCAAATGGTCGACCTGCATCGAAACCACCGTCTCATAAGCCAGCAGGGCCGAAGTCATCGGGCTCAAAGCCAGGAGCGGCGAATCCTGCGAGACCGGCGGGGAAAGGTCCTAACCAGCATGCACCACCAGCACAAAGATCCTCAGGTTCAAAGACCCCGGCTGCTTCAGACCCGAGACCAACACCTGCAAAACCCGCAGCAAAAGAATCAAACCAGCCTGCTCCGAAGCCATCAGCAGCAAAGCCAGCAACAGCGAGACCAGCCGAGAAGAACGCAAGCCAGTCTACCCCAAAGCAACCAGTAGCAAGAGCAGCGTCGAAACCAGCTGAGAAAGAATCAAATCAGACTGCACCAGGTCCATCAGCACCGAGGCCCGCCGAGAATCGTCAAACCAATCAGGTCCAGACAAGAGCCAAGCCAACAGGTCCGCGGCCAGCAGTAACAAGAACAGCATCAGCGACACCTGCTGAGAAGGAGCCAAGCCAGCCTGTCGCAAAGCCGGCAGCACCAAAGCCAACGGCACCGAGGCCTGCTGAGAAGGAATCAAATCCACCTCCGCCTAAGGAAACTGAACAGCGCCCGAACAAGCCTGCTCAGACCAAGCCTCAGGCGCCTGTAACTGGTATGACTACTCGCCGCATGCAAACTCGGAATTTACAGCTAATGAGCCCCAGCGGAACCTGAAGTTCCTCCTCCAGTCTCCGATGAAATTCAAACGGAATTTGCGACGGCGGCATTTGAGCCTCTGGATGATGAGCCTGCTCCAGTTCTGGAAGAGGACTCTCCAGCTGCCCCTGTCCAGCAACAAGCTGCTCCTGTTCAACAGCAGGCTGCTCCTGTCCAGCATCCAGCTGCTCCTGTCCAGCATCCAGCTCCTCCTGTCCAGCAACCAGCTCCTCCTGTTCAGCAACCAGCTGCTCCTGTCCAGCAACAGGTCTCCCAGCCCAGTGTTGACCTTCCGCCTCCGCCTCCGCCTCCAGTTGCAAGAGCACCATCAGCGCCGCCAAGGCATCAGTCCGTTCCGCACCCCAGTAACGTCTCTCGTCCCTTGCCAGTACCCTCGCCAGTGCCAAGGCCTGCAAGCACCAGGAATCCGCCACGGCCACTACCTGGTGACGATGTCAAGGAGGAGAAAAAGCCCATAATCGTTATTGACATTTCAGATGATGACTCAGACGCTGAAAATAATGCCGCTGCTGCACGCACGATGTCACGGCAGGCTTCCCGAGCCCAAGTCATCCAACAGTTGACTGCCGCTCTCGCAGCTGACTTGACCGACAGCCAGCAACGAACGACAGCAGCCCAACGTACTGACGCGGAACGCCTGACGGCGGTTGACATCGCGCTGGCGGCACTGAGGCGGGATGAACCATCGAATGCGTCGGCTGGACAGGCGTGGGATCCGAGATCCTATGATCCGGCACATAGGCCTGTGCAAGGAGATGTAGAGAGAGCACGTGCAGCAAACTACAGCTCAGCTGTGACAAACACGTCTCTGCCAGATCAGCATCAGGTACAAATGGTAAATCCGAACCGGAGCGTCGGTAGGCAGCTTGGCTCTGGTTCACTCCCAACCCCGCCGACACAGCCGTTGCCAGGACCCATGGAGATCGATAACTATGCGTCACGCCCTCCATACAGCGCAGGGCCGAGTCCAATAAGCCAAGCATATCGCCAGCCACCTCCTGAGCAGTATGCACATCTACAGCAGCCCCAGCCACGACAAGGGCAGGTTCCTCAACAACAGCTCCTGACTGAGTACGCGAGTGCTACACCCAGTCACCCAGAAAATTCATCTCGGCGGGCAAGTTATGATCAGACAGCACGGATACCTGAACCTCCTCCCACTACTCAGTACTGGCATACGCAAGGGCGATTACAGCAGACAGGCGATCCCCAACAGTCACATCAGAATCAATATCAGCCAAGCCAATCGCATGCTTCCCCCATGTCCACTACGTCTTCGATCCACTATCCGCGACCTGATTCCCAGCAGCAATATCCGTCTCAACAGGCGGCTCCATCGCAATATCAGAATGCGCAGTACCAGGCACAGCAATCGCCAGCACAGTCTTATACCCAGTCGCCGCAAGCTTATCAACAGCAGCCTGTTGTGCAATATCAACAGCCACAACCCACCCAACAATACCATGCTGCTCCTCAGCCAGCCCCAACGCAGCAGTATGACACGCAGGCGCAAACTCAGCCAGTTGAGAGACCTTCTCAACGCACTCCTTCTCTTGCACACTTGATGCACAGGCATATGCATGAATCTCCGCACAGCAATCGTAATCAGGTGCTGCCGCCACCTCCGCAGGCTTCTCCCCCAATTCCTTCCGCCCAAACTCACAACCAGACATCACATACGTCTCGCCCATCCTTTACCAGCCCGTATGCCGCCCCTATAGCCCAGCCTCCACCACAACCGGGCCAGCTACCAAGTGTACCAACAGTCCCCTCACAGCAAACGGCGCCTCTCCGTACCAGCCACGAGTGGCCAACCGCATATCAAAACAACCAAGTACAGGCACAGCAGGGCGGGGCATCTGCTGAACGACCTTCGTCGTCTCATTATCAATCCGCACCCTCAAGCCACTCTCGGTCAGCCTCTGGCCAGAGGCAAAACGAGCAGCGGCCTCCCTACCAGCCAGCAACCCATAGCGCATCTCAATCTTACTCAGCACCACACTGGAACCAACCATCATCAAGCCAAGTTTCGAATCTTCCTCCTCCTCGACCACTCGTGGACATCGACCCGCAACTCCAAGATCCGAACCTACTGCCGCCTTTAGTGTCGAGTAACAGGCCACAAGAACGAACATACCAGTCTTCTTATAACCCCTACTCCACCATTGCTAGCAGTCCGCAACGCCATGAACCATCTACTGTTGGAGTACGTCCACCTCAGCTTCCTCAACCCCGGCAAGGAGGTGCTGGATCGCCACCGGGATTCTCTCAACAACAACCCCAACAACCAGCGCCAGGAGCTGCCTATCATCCAGCGCCACTTCGGCAAGTTGAACCAACTGCTGGACCTGGGCCCTCGTCGATACCATCAGTAGCAAGCCCTCATGAGCAACGGGCCTTACCTCCCCGGCCAGAGTCTTCAGCACCTCCGGCATCACAGCCATCCGCGCCACCGGCCTCCAATCAACAAGCTGAGGCTGAGTCTCGTTCGTCCCGTGATAAGCGTGATAAGCGCGACAAGCTAAACTCAGAGCCGGGGAACGCTCAGCAATCTGAGTCTGCCAGCACTGAAGCCAACAAATTTCACCCATATGTCCAAGTTGATCTCAACCTACCCCAAGACCCTCCCGACTGGGGTGACTCAATGCCATTTGAGCTTGTAGAGTTCATCTCTGAATGGGAGCGCCTTCGTTCTCTACGCCAAGGTCTGGCAGGTCTACGAAACCACAAGGGTGGCCTCGAATGCTTGTTCTGCAATGGCCCAGAACGGGTGCCTTATGTCTATGACCGCAAGAACTATTTTGAGAAGCATCTCCTGCATCACTGGCAGAGGGTGAAGAAGCTTCATCCTGAAGGACCAGACCCTACCCCACGCCCAGTACAGAGGCAACAGCAGTACGTTTTTAGGGATGGTACTGCAAATCTGATTATTTGATCTGGAAAATAATAAATAGGGAGGGATTATGTGAGGTGTATTGGATTTCATGAGGCGTTAAATGTCGACCATGCATTTTGGTGTTAAATAGGAGGATGCACAAGAGTAGTCTACTATAGAGCTACCTTCACTTTGGTGACATAGTACTTGGATAGGCATAGACTGACTGATGAATTGGATATATGATTGAATTATTTACACACGGAATGTCATTTGCTCAAGTCAAAGCAAGGTGAAGGCCACCAGTCTCAGCGAAACGCGCATCATCACAAGATGCCGACTCATCGATTGTCTCATAGGCATAGATTAAAGCAACGCTTAGTCCCCCGTTGTCTCAATCACGCATCGCAACGACGAGTGAGACTGACATCATCAACACGCATGTAAACATGCCGGAATCCGCCTTCGCACTGGATCTCGAAACGCAGTTCCCCAGCATCACCGGAGCTCTGTGGCGTCAAGACCTCACTAACTCGCTGCCATGTGAAGGGGCCATATCCATCGAAGTTACTGCTCTCCCCTATCTTTTTTCCATTGACGAAGGTGGTAGCATAGCAGTGGAAGTCATAGTTATTGACAGCGTAATTGCCCATGGCGATGTAGTAGACCAACTCGTATTCATAATCTCCCAAGGCGGGGAGAGCTTGAGAGAACATGGTGGACGGACTGTCCGAAGTGACGTAACTCAAACTAGTTCATGACCTGTTAGTATAATTTATAGAAGGATCGTGACAGAAAAAGGTAGCTTACAGGAGGTTGGAAGGAGAGCGCGGCTGCACTGTATCGACGGTGACATCGCTGTCCAAGTCCCATGGCCAAGCATCGCTGTTATCATCGAAGCTGGGGTTGTACAGGACCTGCTCTTCAAGACAAGGACCTGGCCCAATGGGACCAGAAGTGGTGGTGGTAGACTGCTCGGGAGTCTCTTCGGTGGTGGTAGTAGTCAAGAAAGTGGTGATAGATCCGGCCGTTGTAGTGTCCGTAGCGCTCTTGGTGATGGTAGTGTCGATAGCATCCGTGGTAGCAGTAGTGCCAGTGGTAGCGTCGGTGACTGTGGTCTCGAAAGTACCAGTAGTCTCGGTCACCTCGGCCGTGATGGTAAACGAAGAAGTCTCGCGAGAAGCCGTAGTTGTAGTTGTCTCGACAATAACTGTAGACGACAGGGAGAGTGAAGAGAGAGGCTTGCAAGGTCCAGCGCTAACACCACTAAAAGCAAGAGCAGCAGCCAGAATTGCGGCCAATTGACGAGCCATGATGAACGGTAGCGAATGCACAGTGCAAAGTGAGCACAAAAAAAGAGAGATCGATCAAGTGACTACCTAGGAAAGCATCAAGACAAGGCGACGAGGGATCGGGTTCCTCATAACTTAAATTTACGGTTATTTTCCATCAGGGGAAAATATGCTACAGCCGTTGACTTGGGCGCCACAGGTGAAATATTGGCTATGGCGTACACTACAGGCAATAGTTTAGTGGGGTTTGATGAGAGCTGAACTGTGTTACAGGGATCGAGTCACTATAATGGAAGCCAACACAGCGCTAAACATGCACTGACAGCGATAACTCAGCGAGTTGATGAATTGATCAAATGACCGACAAACCGCCTCATTCGTCGAACCAAGCCATTTCAGGGACGTGTCATGATCTCAAACCATCATATGCACCTCTCGGTTCTTCAGGTATCTAGGTCCCCTTGACCTTGGATTGCTATATCTCATTGAATATTGCGAGCCTTATGAGGCCTTTTATTTTTGAGGCCCAGACACCAACGGATTGGATTACTTGCAGAGTTAATGATTCACCAAAATTGCCCTATTGACACGTCGGTCGCGTCATTCATTTGACCTCATTTGTTTTGGTGAATGAGATTCCGCTCATCGCCACTCCAGGGATGAACAAGTCAGCAGTGAGGGTAAGGGCTTTGGCCCTTAGATCGAGCGGCCAATGAGGAGCATGAACAGTCAAGAATGTGCGCAAAGAACAGATCCAACAGTGTTAGTATTAATGAGAACAATAAAGATAGTTAATGAAAACACCAGAACGAGCTGTCAAACGATCTCGCAGCGGTGAGTGAGTGATTCACAGTGAGTGAGTTGGTGCGGAGACACTACAAACAGAAAGACGCGTTGCGTTAGTTGTCCCCGCAACAAAAACGCGTCGGGAGGAAAATGATCCGTTAAGTTAATGCATCGAATTTTCAATTGACGAGGGATGCAAAACAAACAGAAGAGGTCAGACAAAGGACCAGCGGCATCGCAAGAACGAAATATAGCGACGAATCTCATAGAATAACGCGCTCTTTATCGCATACGACATAAACCCACCGCGACAAACTCTATTGCCTCATCTCCTTATCTCCTCATCCCCTCACCACGCTCACCAGCATCTACGTATCTCATCTCACCATACCCCACCAAAACCCAACATGGATAACTACCAGAGAATAGAAAAAGTCGGAGAAGGTCTGAACATGAACATCCATGTCATGTCATGTCTGTTACATATTTACTGACCCTTCTCAGGTACTTATGGTGTTGTCTACAAAGCCCGCGATCTCAGCCACAATGGCCGCATCGTCGCTCTCAAAAAGATCCGTCTCGAGACCGAAGACGAGGGCGTTCCCAGCACCGCCATCCGCGAGATTTCCGTCCTGAGAGAACTTAACCACCCAAACGTCGTCAGCCTCCTGAATATTGTTCACGCCGACGGTCACAAGCTCTACCTCGTCATGGAATTCCTCGACCTTGATCTTAAAAAGTACATGGACTCGCTCCCCGTCACCGACGGCGGCCGTGGAAAGCCTCTGCCCACCGGAACTGCCACTACCGTGCGAAACTTGGGGATGGATGAGAAGGTGGTGCAGAAGTTTATGCTGGATCTGGTCCAGGGCATCAAATATTGTCATTCGCGTCGCATATTGCATCGCGACTTGAAGCCGCAGAACTTGCTCATTGATAAGGATGGAAATCTCAAACTGGCTGATTTTGGTTTGGCGAGAGCATTTGGTGTTCCTTTGAGAAGTTATACCCATGAGGTTGTCACGCTGTGGTATCGCGCGCCCGAGGTCTTGCTTGGTGGACGGCAGTATTCGACTGGTGTTGATATGTGGTCTGTCGGTACTATCTTTGCTGAGATGTGCTCCCGAAAGCCCCTTTTCCCTGGTGACTCAGAAATCGACGAGATCTTCAAGATCTTCCGGTGAGTCAGCCCCGACTTAGATCCTCGAGGACGAGTACTAATCTTTGCAGAACCCTCGGAACACCCGACGAAGACGCCTGGCCTGGTGTCACCACTTACCCAGATTTCAAGCCTTCTTTTCCCAAGTGGCAGCGAGATTTCTCAACTCCCCTTTGCCCGAACCTGGATGAGGCTGGTCTAGAGCTTCTTGACTACATGCTCATCTGCGATCCTGTAACTCGCATTTCTGCCAAGGCAGCCCTGAACCATCCTTACTTTGATGAGATTCTGTGAGTTATTCTACCATGTATAACGCGCATATCGCTGACATGAATTATCGCAGGGGCCGTAACTGATTCACTTCTGCACTGAATCGTGACGTGAGAGGATATTATGGACGGAACATTGTAAAATACGACCAAAGAGATGCATGAAAACGGTATCATTGAGGGAATGAATAAGAAAACAGGATGAACTTAATGAGGATCATACGAAGGAGGCAATTGTTGATAGATGGCATAAGTATCGGAGGTCAAAATTGTAAACTGTATTTGATTTGCTGCGTGTTCTTTCTTCACACCCGCCCAACGTAGGCGTGATCGACTGACAACTAAGGTCTCATATTCATTTTCCTCACGGAAAGAGTTCAGACAAGACGAAATGAAGAAGGGTTACACTGAATAGAAGTATACTAAGATATATGTACAAAGGTTCAAGGTCATTCTCAGACCTTGGCCTTAGTAGTAGCACCAATAGCAGCTCCAGAAGCAGGAATCAAGAAGTCACTAGCCTTTACGCGTCCATCAGTTCCACGAGCACCCTTGAGCGTGGACGCATCAGTGCTCTTGAAAGAAGCATCATTCCAGGTATCCTTGCTATCCCACGAGTTTCCAGACGCAGAAACCTTGCTGTTCAAGCTAACCTGGTCACCAGTGTTGCTTGCAGCAACGTTCTTGGTGACCTTGGACGAAGAGCTGCGAAGGTTGAAACCGTTGTCACCGTTCTTCCAAGCAGTGTTACGGTCAAAGGTCAGGGAGCCAGGGTTTCCGTTATCGATGAAGCCCTTCTTGGCGTTTTGGAAGGCGATGCAGTTCTTGACAATGTGGTTCGCGGGAGGGTTGTTGGTGATGCCGAGCTTGAAGCCGTTGCCATCACCCTCGAAGGGCGTGAAACCCCAGCGGTTAAAACCGTTACCCCACGCGTATACTTCGTCGAGCGTGACAGGGGAGCCAAACATGTACAGGTCCAGACCATCGTCGACGTTTTCCCAAAGACGGGCATTGCGGAGGACGTTGCCTTCACCCGAACCCTCCTTACAAGCAAAGCCGTCAGCACTCTCACCGTTCTTGCGAGGGTCGCGGTTACGGTAGGAGTCGAGGTTTATGACTTGGTTATTGGAGGAAGCGCCTTCGAGCTGGAAGCCTGTCTCATAGTTGTCATGGGTGGAGAGGCCTTCGTAGTAGTTGTTGGAGGCGTCTCTTGCGTAGATGCCATATGGACCGTTGATAATCCTGTGGAATATGAGTTTAAGAGTGCTCGAGGCTAGAGTTGAACATACTCAAGATTATAGAATGACCACCACTCGGCATTTTGGATATGGAAGACGCCACGCTCAGCATTGGGAAGTGACTCGCCGACAGCCTTTGGTGTACTGCGTCGTGTTAGCTTTAAAACAATCTCGATTGTAGTTGTTACTAACCCAGGCATATTCTCTCCATCAATGATAACCTTCTCATTCTGATAAGGCTTCACTATGATAGGACTCCCCTTTGCACCGCTGGTCTTCACCTGAATGTTCTTTGAGGGAGCATAGGTACCCTTCCTCAAGTAAATAAAGTCACCAGCCTTGGCAGCATCAATGGCAGACTGGATCGATCCATATGGTGCAGCAAGCGTACCTGAGCCAGTACCAGTAGGAGACACAAAGATATCCTTAGCGTTGGCACCAGCCAGGAAGGCTAAGACAATTGCGGGGGTAAGCTTAATAACAACCATATTTGCGAGATCCAATGATCAGAATGCCGTGACAATTCTTCATTTTTCGATGGATTTGTCTATTATTTTGTGTATAAGAAGTGCACTATACGCAATTTCCTAGATGGGGCGTACGGATTGGTCCACTCCGAAGGGGACGACGAGGTTGAGGATGAGGGGTATTTCCACCAATGAGACGATATTACCCCTTCCAGAAGATCGGTGTTTCACTGGTGGACATCATCTCGGAGATGTTTCAAAGGAAGTATTTGGGGGTATCTTGGAAATTGGGGGATCTAGTGTTGTCCGTTTGCTCCTTGATGAAGTTAGTCAACTGATGATTCGGGGCGAAATAGGCCGAAACGGTGTGATCATATGTTCAGGATGTTCCTCTGTCCAATCGCTCGACTCTCTATACTCGTATATTCGCAAAGCTGCCTTGACCGACAGTTTGGTGAAAGCATAGGGCAATCTTAGTTGATACTCCTCGGAGCAAGCCAGTAGGGGACATCAACTTGTTATGGGTAGCACAGCCCCTTATTAGTCTTGAAAACATTCGAATCGCTTTCGTCCAGGCCACTCGCTGCCATCCTCACGCCCATATTATCCACTCTCTATAAGATGCTTCCGTGGTCCTTTGCATGTTTCCATGTCCGGGATCCCGTCGTTCGGTGATTCCTCGAAGCTCACAGCCCGAACTTATAGTTCCTCAATCAATGGGCAAATCAGGAGCGATCAAGGACTTGATAGTATGACCATAAATAGGTTTAAGAGTCGCGTCTGGAGCCTGAAAATACTGCTCAGTAGAAAGGGCACTCGACTTAGGGATATCCTCCATAACAAATGCAAATAACAGAAAACTCGAATATAAGGCGCGTATATCATGTTGATGACGAGGCCCCAAGGATATAGGAGTCCATATGGCGCTTGTAACTGACGTTACGATTATCGTAGCTTACGTTGGATTCTGGACTGAAGCCTCCGTGTTCAGACGGCAACCAATACTTTGAGGCGTGAGGCGTACAGTCTTAGTAAGAATCGACAGGTCCAGACCGTGATTGGCTTCTGCCTCGTGAGCCTGCAGCGTCATCATTACCAAACTTCATCTGTTCTACTAAGCACTTGAGAATAGTGCCAAAACTAAAAAGAAGTATAAGAAGGACGGCTACAGGACGCCCTTTTCTCGAAAGTTCATCGTGAGTCAAGAGTGGATATACTTCGAGATACAAACAATTTGCAGACGAAATGGGTGAGTTGAGATACCCCTCATCTGATGTCACGTCTGACATGCCCTGCCATAGCCAATAACCAAAACCTCAGTTACGGCGTCGGCAAGATTGACGCCAAAGGTGCCTTCACTGCCGAAATCAAGATTGCTCCCCGTGTCGGACTTGAAGACATCTGGCAGGGTCAATATGGCGGCGCTCAAGTGATGGGAAAGAGGCCAGGCATGTACATCAAGTACCTCCCTACGAAGTATCACCCTATCAACGGTGACATGCTCACGGGAGGATGCTATCTCTTCGACACGCTCGAAAATGCAAAAGACTTCGAAAATTGGACCACAAATGACTTCGAAGTGGGCGAGCCAAAGACGACCTATTGGAAGCAGCCTTTGTTCAAACATGTCGACTCTTTTGTTTGGAACGTCATTGGGGCTCACAACTTCACCCCAGTTGAAGAGCACGGCATCGGGCGTTTCCAGCGTTGGACTTACCACCATGTTGGCGTTGAAGCCATCTTGAAGCAGCTGTATCCCGTCCTCAAAGACGGTGCCGAGAGAAGAGGAGCAGGCTCGTTTTGGCTCTTGCACCGACCGGAGGATAAGATGATCGCAGTTCACATGTCGTTCCCTAAGCCGGAGGATGGTGATCACGAGACTCTACGGGAAGAGGTTGAGGATATTGCTCGTGAAGGCTCCGTCGCGGATGTCTTTCCTGATGCGCTTGAGGTAGAAGTGCTGCTGGATAGAACAAGCATTTACTATGCTGTTTGGCAGCCTTTGGCGCAGGGAGATGGCGTCAAGGTTACAAGCCCAAACTTTCCGGATATTGCAAAGGCTTCGAATGGAGCAGCTTAAGTGTTTCAAATAGGAAGTTGAAGAAATTGATGAATGCCGTCTATTGACTTCATACCGATGTTCAAAAGTGAACCGAACCTTTATGCTTTTTATCTGTAACCTATCCTAACAGTGCCTTTTTCACCTTTTCAACCTCCTCCGAAGTTCCACAAACCAATCCAGCTCTATCATCACATCCCTTCAGTACAGTATCAAATACCCTCGCACCCGTCTCAGGGTCAATAGCCTGCCCTCCCGCACACTCAACGACGAGCGCTACAGGGAGCAGCTCGTACAGCCTTCGCAGCTTAGCCTTGCTGGCAGCAGTCACCGGTGAGATGTACACGCCGTGACCCTTGACCAAAGCGTGGTAGATATCAGGAATGAGACCTCCCGAGTACCGCAGAGTATACTTGTCGGTGATGAAATTTGTCACTAGATTCATGTACTTCTCATTGTCGGCAGCGGCTCGTAGGTTGGCGGGAGCGAAGTAGCGTGTTTTAAAGGGAGGCTCGGCGAGTCGAAGCTCAGGGCGAGCGACAACGAACTTTTGGGTGTCGTTGAGACTGACTTCGAAGCAAACGGGCTTAGATCCGGGGACTCGAAGGGCGACGATGGCGAGGGTTCGTGGACCGAACACTCCAAGAACAGAAGCAATTTGTTTCTCTGTAGGTTGGCCAACAGCTGTCACCCCATCCCAGATGCCGACAATGGTACCCACGGACCAATTTGGCCCAATAATAGAGCTTCCATCAAGAGGATCAAAAGCGACAGTGTATTGCTCGACACTGGCATCAGCTTGCGTTGTCTCTCCTGCGCGCGCTGGCTTCTCGACAGGGTCCTCTTCACTGCTGGCAGTTTTGATAGCCGTTGATTTCGCAATACTGTCACGAATAATGTTCTCAGCCAGAACATCAACGTTCAGCTGCTCATCGCCAAACGCGTTTTCTGTGCCGACAATGGAAACATCATATGATCCTCTCAATCCTTTGCCAATATCTGCGATAGCGCTTAAAAGCTGAGGGATGACCGAGTCGCGCAATGAGGCTCTACTTTCTTGGGGTAGCGCTGACTGGAGGAATGGCGCGAGCTCGAGCTCGGGTGCTTTTGCTGAAGACATTTTTGGTGGACGTGATGTTGAAAATGTCAAGTTCAAAATGTCGATCTCGAATTTGAGGTTGCGTCACTGAAAATTGACGCAATTGCGCTGTTGTCATGGTCGAGCTTAACCAAAAATAGTTTAGAGAGTCGTTATCGACGGGCCGATTAGCGTTGATAGCGGGCGATAAGCTCCCTTCTGGAGCCCGACATCACATCATGGCCGTGGCGTTTAGCCATTCTGCCTTTAAGGTATCTCAGCATCGAATGTCTGAGGCAAATGGATTAAAGACGTAAGATATCTACTTGTGTGAGTTGTTAGGGTGGAATGCTTCCCTATTTGCTTTCAGAATAATTCTTGACTCACCGACTTCGTGATGTCAAGTAAAACTCTTGATTCATGAAACCCAAAAGACTTCGCTGCGCAGAAGGTAGAGTGAGGTTCTCTCCATTCTACAACATTCAAGTTTGCCATTTTGTCTCCATGGTTCAATCAGCAGATCTTTGGGGAGAAAGTTCGGTATGTGAATCAGCCGAGACCGAATTTCCGGGAAACCCGGCTGCATGGTCTTATCGGGCCGCAAGTTTTCTTATTCAGAATATCGTATCACTATGGCTCCCATATCACTGAGAGTGAAGATTCTCGAGATTGAAAATTCGCTAGATCACCTGATCAATCATGCCTGAGAAGAGCATTGCAGTCGGAGCGGGATGATTGATGAGCACATGCGGAACCGGGCCCGCAATACGGCATACGACAGAAGATGAGGTGTCACAAATCGATCGACATTGGACAAATCTTGATCCAATAACTGCTCAATTCCGACAGGATACCCTGGTTCCACGGAATGTCTCACGGAATCGCATTAGATTACCGATATGTACACGTTTCCTCGATACTCGGCGGCTGCGGAGTTCCATGTCCGTCAGAACACCATCTATCCCTGTCAGAATCAGAACGTACTCTACAATTTAGATTCACTGGCAAATCGTTAGATGGAGGGAAATGTATAGTAGTATATTCATTAAACTCTTACGATGACGCAACAGTCTCGCTGGCAACGACAGGTCCCTTCAGCAGCACCGGGTTTCCATCATAGAAGTTCTTGATATCGCCAAAGACAGCAGCGGCGGCCTCGCTAGCAGCAGCCTTCTCAAACACCTCCAGGCTCTCCCACTCAAGCGTAGCCTGGATCTGGAAGGGCGCACCCTCCTGGAAGGTAATAATCTTGTAGTTCTTGAGACCGTAGGAACCCCATTTGCTGCAGAGGCATTAGTAATTGCATCGAATTCTGGTGGCATGTCAGATCTGGGTCCCACTTACGATGCGACGAGAGGCATGTGCTTTGTGAGATAATAATCTAGGTCAAAAGAAGGACCGGAGGGGTAGACGACGAGGACTTGAGCCATTTTGATATACAAAAAAGGGATTTGAGTGAAGGTTTTGGTGATAATTGTTTCAGTGAAACGGCCTCGGCAGCTAAAATCGAGGGGTAGCTAGCATTTATATAACGGTACCGAGCGGAGCGGGGGTGAGAGGTAGCTCCCCACCTTGCGAATTGGAATTGGGTGAGGCCAACGGGTCAACGGAGCCATACTCGGGGCGTGATGTGATTGATGGAGATCGATTACTCAGCTTGGGAATCTGTTTTAAATGGTGTTGTTTGACTTCAAGAGGGTCCCGAGGTTGAGCGGTCAGGTCAGCAATTGCCTTGGCTACCTATTTAACCTTGGCTGGCTACCTAATGCAGCCACGACAGGCACAAATGCGTGGCTCGATAAGCTTATCACATTCTGGCTGGTGTGACATCCACTGGCAGTATCTTGACAAAAGGTGGCAATAGAAAGCAAAACTTGCGCTATGAGTGGCCTATATCTACATCAACGGCGAATGAATATCTTCTCTTCAGCCATGCCATATTCGCCCTAGTATGCAACAATGGCAATGCGATGATATGTTGGTAGGCTGTCTTTGATATCATCCCAACCCTCCGGGTCATCCCCCAACAGCTTCAAGGTCAGATATACTTCACTTCCTCTTGTGACCCCCCTTATATCACTCTGCTGATCAAATATGTAAGGGCATATGGCTCGTGAATTCTCCCTGGTCATCACCGAATTATCCCTCCCAATACCGAGTTATCTCCATCAGAGATCCAACCCTTGGCCCTCTAGTTCTGTGAAAAGCCGGGAAATTAGACGAGCTTCCAGGACCAGATCGCAGACAGAGTTTCTTGAATATCCTTTGAGGAGTGCTATTCAAGACTGGATCTTTCTCATATAAGATAGGCTATTGCAAGTGGCGCCGTAGGCCAATACAACGATTTGATAATTTGTAGAACACAAGCACTCCGGTGAGGGTACCCGAAGACAATCCCAACTCATGCGTGCATTGCAGGACAGACGTGACCATGATGGGTCGACAATAAGCCGGGCTGATTTATTCGACCGGTAGCGCTTTCAAAGAAGATCAATTACGATATGCGTCTTTCCATACGCCAAGTAATGATGTAAGGGCTGACATCTGCTGGTAATATGCTGTAATCCCAGCTATTGCATCAACTCTGTCTCTACGAAAAGGAAAATCCTATTTATTAGACTGAACCAACGATGCCAATCTACTCGCAATCCGCAACCCGTTGCTCAAGTGTTGCGATTCAGTTGCCAGATGATGAATTCCCTGGGCTTGGTTCTCTGGGCTGCCAAAGGTTGGGATAGACAAGCGCTATGCGATAGTTTTAACATCAGTGTAAGCATTACATGAGAAAGTGCTAACATGTGTGCACGGAACTATGGATGACGGCGGCCTATAAGGTTAAGCTTTAGGCTGCGAACACGAAAGAGAACATGATGGTACCTATTCATGTGCACATAGGTCATTCCCCATCCCTGTAATATTATGTGAGCTTGGAGAACGGCACAGAAAATGCCATTGGCTGTGCTCGATATGTCAATGGGCTCGATAGTAAATCTTCTTCTATTATTCTCTGTGTTCTATCGTAACCTTCTGATAGTACCTTATTCCATATACTTGGACGAGAGAACATGTCTCTGCTGAGACTCGAAGCTGGTTATGACCTGGACGTCATTCAACCTGTTCTTTTCCAGCTCTGGCTGCTTTGCTGGAAGTTTCCAAAAGATACCTGTGCTCTTTAATCGTTTCCTGCTATTTCACTTCCATTGAAGGGCAAGCCAAGCCTCGAAGCTGTCTTGGCGAATAAGCTTAGGTGCAGGCGCTAATATTTTCGCTAACAATCAGGTGATGCTTCGCTCAAGTGCCCTGTAGCGGGGCTCTAAATTCCCAAGCCTTGCCAAGATTAATCACAAGCTCCCATTCCATCTGCCATTAACCTACTGTACAATTGATTGATTGAATTCGCATGCGACGATCGTTCCTTTTCTCATCCTACCTGTAAGCCACAAACAGCCCGTTCTGCCTTGTCTGCCCCGCACCTTCTCTTTATCGGATAGATCAACGAGGATCGGGTCATCTTTAGTCTTGATAGCAATCAGCCTAATGGTGGCACAGCCACTTGCAAGACGCCAGTGAGGCATTCAACACCGGATTGCGGTAGCACAACCGCTAACATGATAGTGTGAGGTAACCAGGAAGAGGCCTCCACGTTGCGATCCCCCGCCTGTCAGATTTAGTTTAATAGGGCTGAACACGTCCAAGACTTTGCGCGCATCAGTATCAACTCTCAAACATCGCTTAATTGAAGCTTAAACAGTCTACTCACTACCTTACCTAGATGTCGCAGCAACCTCCTTACTGGCAGGGTTCCCAGGGCGGCGGGCCCCCTCAGCCGGGCTATCCGGGACAGCAGCAGCCTGGCCAGGGCTACTACCAGCCACCTCCAGGCCAGCAACCGCCTTACGGCTACCAGCAGCAAGGTCCGCCTGGAGGACAGCCAAATCAGCAATATCCTCCTGCAGGCCAACAATACCCTCCTCCAGGTCAGCAAGGCCAATATCAGCAGCATTCACAAGGCTATCCACAACAACCTCCTTACGGCCAGCAACCCCCAGGACAGCAAGCTCCTTATGGGCAACAGCCTCCTCCAGCTCCGTATGGACAGGGACAGTATCCGCCCCAGCAATACGGTGGCCCTCAGCAAGGCCAGCCTCCATACCCTGGCCAACAACAGCAGCAGCAACAGCCACCGTACCCCGGTCAGCAGTGGCATCAGCAGCCTGGACAGCAGCAATATGGTGGACCGCCAGTCAACGTCCCTCCAACCCCAGCATCGCCAGGTTATGACCCAGCCCAGAAAGCGTGGGTTAAGCCTGTAGACACTGCAGCAGACGTGGAGGCTCTTCGGAAGGCCATGAAGGGAATGGGCTGCGATGAAAAAGCTCTGATTCGTGTTCTCGTCAGCCCCAAATACGCTGATCCTTGGACGATGGCCCAGCTAGTCCGCGACTATAATAGTCGCTTCATGCGCGATCTCGCAAAGGACATTGAAAGTGAAACCCGTGGCGACTTTGAGACATGTCTTCTGGCTCTGATCCGCGGACCATTGGAGAATGACGTGCAAAATCTGTCAAAGGCTCTCAACCGCGCTGGCACCGATGAAGATGCCCTGAACGATGTTCTTCTCTGTCGCTCCAACGCTGATATTCGCGCCATTACCGCAGAATACAAGCGCTTCCGAGGCAAAGAACTTCTGGTTGATATTAAGGAGGACGTTGACGACACCCTCTACCGACTCTACAGCATGGTCCTTGCCGCCAGGCGAGCGGAGGACAATGCTCCAGTGATTCCTCACGAGATTGACCAGAAGATTACAGAACTGCAGAGGGCCACTGAGGGTACAATCGGTGCCAATGCTGTCTCTGTAGCGCAGATATTCACCAGCAGCAACGACGCCCAAGTTCGTGCAATGAACGATGCATACCAGCACAAATATCATCGCAGTCTCGAGAGTGTTATTGAGAAGGAGTTCCGAGGTGACATGGAAGACGTGCTACTGCGGATTCTCTACCATGCACAGGATCGAGCTCGAGCTGATGCCGGCAGACTCAGTAGACCACTGAACAAGTCGATGCGCAAGGACCGTCTCTTCATCAACAGACTCGTCAGTCTTTACTGGGACCAGGGTCGTTTATATCAGACAAAGCAGGCGTACAAGCCAGTGACTGGTGCTACGTTGAGTGGGAATATCAAGTCGGTTCTGAGCGGTGATTACAAGGACTTTGCTCTGGCATTGATTGGCGAGAAGTAAGTATGATGAAGCAACGTTGAAAACTCTATGAAAGGGTGATTATTTTGGGCATGAGGTCAGATTATAGGGGTTGATTGAGTTAACTTATTCTTACGCCAAGTATGCCCGGAAATTGTAATATCTTCAGTCCTTGATTGTAATACCGTGTGAGGCGCGTGATATAAGCTATTAACTATAGGGTCTATTAACTTAAAGAATACTCTTATTAAAGTGAATTTAGGTATTATACTAGCTACTAAATATAATTATCTAAAATAAATACTTAAAACTTATCTAATAGTAATTATATCTAAAATAAAAAGAGAACTCTAAATACATCCCCTAAGAGATAAAACGGCTACCCGAGCCCCCCATCGTAGCTCTCCAACTCAACATCAGATTGTGATAGCAATACATGAATGTAATACAAGCTTACCAGTGGCCGAGAAGTGCAATCCCCACAACATCAATCTAGGAAGCACGAGATCAAAGAAACATACCAATGTCAACCTTGGACATGCGTGCCGCTCTTCAAGGATGTCGGGGTTCACTCTTAGTGGCTTGCAACCACAAGTCAGAATATTCTGCTCCTTGGCGAGTCTCGCCTGATTTCTGTCGTCTTTTGTCCGTATTACTTTTTGATTTCGCTGGCCATCTGGTGGATGACCCGGCTGCCTGACATGACACATAATGGTGGTCTACCAAGTTGGTGGCGTGATGCATCAACGGTTGCGCTTCCGGGACAGATACACGGCCTTAAAGCGCCACAACAGACTGGTAGCAAATAACAGATTAGGATGCTGAGGACATGCGCTGACGAGAGATTACTTGCACTTTCAGTCGCATGAGAGCCTGCTTTCGGTCGCATTGAGAAATCAGGCTGGCGGCTAAGGCTTTGGTACTTAATCCCCACCTCTCATGTCCTCCTTCGCTCTCTATATCTTTTATATTTTGTTGTCTCCCAGTTTCTACTATCATCTCAAGTACGAATACCACTCAGGTATACCAAATGCACAATCCGTATTCACAAGTTTGCGCTATCCCTCAGTGCAACAGACCACGCAAACACTTCAGCACTAAAATCTCGCCTTGGTGCCAATACCGTACGTGCTTGAGTCTCTGATCTTGCACCTATCAACTTTACTAAGAATGGACCTTGTTTGGAACCTTAGATGTCTGCCCTACGTGCACTGGCCGTTCGAAGCGAGCAGCTTATCGAGCTTGCTTTGTTTGCAATCCTCCACCACGCGACGATGACTGCTGCGTTGTGATGTAACGTCAACACGATACGAGGGAGACAGAGGCGCTATGTTGTTTTGCGGAGTTCATGTTTCACATGGCAACAGGGCGCTAGAAACAGCTCTTCGCTTTGTAGACATTATGTTATTTTTAACATGTGTTGATCGGGCATTGTAACTTCGTATTAAGTGGATAAGCTGGTGAAGCTGTGTCTACATACTCACCGGTCCATCGTACATGGTCTTGGCATGCATATTGAGGCTGTCGTATTAATGCAACTGTGCTTTTTGCGATGATGATTGAATGCTTTACGGTGTCACCTCCACTCTTCCATAATTTCTTGTACGTACATAAGCCAAAGTGAGACAAGAGAATACCTAAGCGCTAAGGTGATATAAGAGGGGAAGTGTCCTGCTTCTCCGTCGGATCCTGCATCTTCCTCTTAAGTACAAATAGCAGCCCACAATGTCAAACGGGCAGCAGAAATCTGGTGTCGCCCAGAAAGCAAGCTTTGCCGATTTATACAACCAAAAGGACCCGCGTGGCTATCTTACAACCTTGGCGCCCCTGCAATACACAATCCCGCAGCAGGTACTGCCTTTGTTCCAGCGACTTCACCAACTATCTTGTCAGGGGACGGCCGCTTCCGCAATATTAGACGTGTGCTGCTCATACGGCATCAATGGAGCTCTGCTCCGACACCATGTCGACATGGAAGCTTGGACAGCTCATTACACGGACTCAAAGCTCGATTCTAAGCATCAGGTTCTGGCTGACAAGGAGTTCTTTGCGAGTCGAGAGCGATCTCCCAAGCCCTTGGTCTTAGGGCTTGACAAGGCAGACCATGCTGTTCGCTACGCCTTGGATGTCGGCTTGATCGACGGCGGTTGGGTAGAGGATCTGGAGGCCAATGATCCTTCTCCAGGGCTACGTGAGGCACTGCAGGGTGTGAGTCTTATAATTTGTACGGGAGGCGTCAGCTACCTAAGCGCTCGAACTTTCGCTCGTATTATTGCTGCAGTCGGTAGGCCAAGCAACCTATGGGTCGCAAGCACTGTTATTCGGACGTCTTCCTACGAGGAAGTAGCAACTGAATTGAGAAAGCGCGGCCTTGTCACTGAGAGGCTTCCAGGCGTCGTACTGCGTCAACGCCGCTTCGCTTCTGCCAAGGAGCAGAGTGATGCTGTTGCGCATGTAGCTGCGCGTGGACTGGTCCCGACTGGCTTTGAGGAAATGGGTTATGTATGTGCCGATGTCTTCATATCCCGATCTGTTGAGGAAATTTCAAGACCACCTATAGCAGAGCTGGTTGCAGACCTAGGCGAGCTTTAGTTCACGCGATCTGATGTTGCGGTATGAGTACACGGAAGAGTTTGACTTTTATTTGTTACAATCCGATCCTCTATTTCTCAGAACCTCCTACTATAAGGGCAGCCAGTCCTCCCAATATTTCTTTACTTAGAACCCTGCTCATGGCATCTTAGTCTATTCCTTCCCTTTGCAGTACCCATTCTCAGATTGTGAAATCATGCTTCCTCGAATGCATCAAGCACTCCCCTCACGTATTTCATCATCTCATCCTGATATACCTGCTCTTTGATGATGAGAGGGTTCCGAATGTCAGCAGACCTTTCTAGATATGCCTTTTCTTCCAGAATAGGCCGCCCATTCCTAAGAAAGTGAACTCCCAGGCGGTATAAGGACAAACTATTTGTGATGAGGACAGAGTTCGACCTTCTATTGCTGGCCTCTTGGGACTGCGTTCGGGATTCCTTCCAAGATGCATGCCAAGTCTGCAGTGCCAAATCCAGAGCCGAAGTATCGACGGGCAGTATTGACGTTTGGGCTTCGAGCAAAAGTGAGTTTGCTGCGAGGATCAAGAGGTTCATCCCAAAGGCTGTCAGATTCGTCTCAGCTGGAGCATGGCCTACCATGAGGCCCTTAACGGAGGATAAGAAACAGCTAGAAGGATCTTGAGCTGGCAGGCCAGCCCATAGAGAAGCAGAGCAAGCTGTCCAGCTAGCATCGTCACATGGGAAAGAGGCCCTCGTATCTGTCGGTGATAGAATGGGTTTACTGCCATAAAGTATTGATTGGTAGCAGTCGACAGCATAAACACCCCATAGCACTCGTTTGTTTGACTCTTTTTGTATCCACGATGTCCAAAAGTGTGCATTGCGTGTAGCCTTGGTACATTCTCCGTGAACCTTGAGAAGACCTTCATGTCGTATTGCTGCGACGAGGAGCGGGTGTATGAGTCGTGACGCAGCTCTTTCGGCACTTCCTCCGCTCGCCATGGCGGCGAACTGCAGCAGTACTAAAGCTTGTAGATCCTGAAAGCTTGGCGAGCTTCCGTTCGAGCGAAGACATAACTTAGCCAGCTGTGATGGAAGAGAGCCATAGAGTAGCTTCGCTTCAGCTGTAGATGTAGGAGATTTGTCAAAGCCGGCGCCAATAAAGCAGATCGCCCGAATCAGAACAGAAGGTGATGAAGCTAGGCAGAATGTTGGAATATGTAGTAAAGGAAGTGAAGAGTGAAAGTGCGAGAAGAATAGTCTTGCCAGCGTCTCAAGACGATATACAGGGATAGTCTCTGGACCGTCAAGTTCAAGAAGGAAGTCGGCTGGGAGTCGAAAGTTATCTGGGCAGATGAACCCGTCATTTGTTCTCGTACCGGCCCAAACAGCATGGCCGTCGGTCACGGTGTTCTCGCCAGTGGGCGATGCTATATCGCTAGGACTCCAGGTCCAACTGCTCGTGTCAATCATGCTCTCGATATCAACAAGTTGTGATAGAAAGTCAATTTCGCCAAAGGACGATGTGTCAAAGAATGAAAAGTCGACATTCTGCTCGAGCGGTGGCTGCAGTTCATTTTGGTGTATGCTCCCTTGCGGCGATGGGTTTGAACTGACGATGCTTGCCGTCGTTTTCCTCGTCCGCTTCTTCCTTCCAGCTTTCACGCAGGGTGAATTCTTCTGCTGACATCGCGAGCAAGGAAAACCTTTCTTGTCGAGGTCGCATCGGACCTTGGACGTGGCGCAACTGACGCAGCTTTTGTTCATGTTTGTTGAGTGGAATGTGTGAGTTTGTGGTATCGGGACTTCGGGGGATGGAAGTATTAAGGAGAATTCCCGATCAGAAAGTCCCGCAGGTTTTAGTGCGTGCTGATGAAGCCCGAGGGTGCTTACAGTGCATGTTTGTCAGATTTTAGGGGCATTTGAGTAGCCAGATGTCGCTGTTATTGGTCAATTGCCAAGAGCATCGGGATTATTTTGGGAATCCCCGAAAGCTGAAAGTCCCGAAGTCCCGGAATTGCATCAAGACAGGAAAGGATTTATCGCTGCTGGAAGCTTGAATATATAAACAGACTCAATCGTCTAATTTGAGTTACAGTTTGCCCCTCATATCAGTCCCCCATCAGTTCTCACTCTCACTAATCACACTAAACTCTTCAAAGTTGACATCATTTATCACTTAGCCAAGATGTCAGATACTGAAAAGCCCAAGCAACTCTACCAGACATGGTTTGATATATTCTGCTTCGTAACTCGACGAGAAGACCCAACTACCCATTCTACTTGGCAAAAGCACGCAATAGTCGCCATAGTCACCCTATCTGCATTCACAGCACCATTTGCCTCCTGCATTCTCTTCCCATCTTTCACAACTCTTGTCGACTACTTTCGCACCACCGAAACAAAAGTCGCACTTACTACAACTGTCTTTCTTCTTGGCTTAGCTATTGCTCCGCTGTGGTGGAGTACCCTTAGCCAGCAATATGGCCGTCGACCGGTCCTAGTCTCAAGCTTCCTCATCTCAACAGTTGCGGTGATTGTCTGCGCAGTCTCCAACTCGCTATCTCTTATCATCGTCTTTCGACTTATCGAAGCAATGGGCTGCTCGTCAGCTCAAAGTGTTGGTGCCGGTGTCATAAGCGACATCTACATCTCCACTGAGCGTGGATCAGCTTTGGGCTGGTTTTACCTGGGAACACTCATTGGTCCCTTAGTCGCACCCATCATTGGTGGCGCTTTGCAAGTCTGGCTTGGGTGGCGCGCAAATCTGTACTTCATGGCCATTTTCACCTTCATCGCTGCCATGCTCACCCTGCTGGTTCTGCCCGAGACACTTGTCAAATCGTCTACCGAGCAGCCTAAGCCATGGCACCAGGTTCTCAAACGCGATGCCCTCGCACCGCTCCCTAAACTGAAGTTCTTGATGGTTCCTTCCATTGCTCTTACTATTGCTTATGTTAGCATCTGCTTTGCAAGCCTGTACTGCTTCAACACAACACTGCCGTACGCTTACGCTGCTGCACCTTACAACTTCTCAGCCATCGAGATTGGTCTCTGCTACATCAGCAACTGTCTCGGATACGCCATCGGAAGTGTCGTCGGAGGCAAACTGAGCGACGCCAAGTTGCGTCAGTACCAGACAACTCATGATGGTGCCATCCGCCCCATCGAGCGGATCAAGACAGTTTGGTACGGCGTCGGCTTTATCCCAGTGGGGTTGGTCATATACGGATGGTTGATTGAGAAAAAGGTGTTTTGGATTGCTCCTCTTGTTGGAGCTTTCTTGTTCGGCCTGGGTCTCATGCTTGTTACGTCAACTGTTATGCCTTTCCTTGTTGATATCAAGCCCGGGGTCGGTGCTTCAGTGGTCGCTGATCTCAACTTGGTTCGTAACGTTCTTGCTGCAATTGGCACTGTAGTGTCTCCGATAGCTACAGCAAGTATTGGCTTTGGTTGGTGGATGTCCATCTTGGCTTTGATCTGCTCTCTGGCAGTTGGCTGCATTGTCGTCGTTGTGTGGAGAGAAGGAGCAGAGCAAGACCCTAATGATGGGACGGTCGTGTGAGTTTTAGACAAGAGATGAAGTAAACAGGAGAAGTGGAGGTTCGTTGCTATTTAAGAGTTCCATTTACATAGAAGAGTAGCTTATAGAATACTTTGTATTTAATAGACTATAGACGGTTTGTCTACCTGAAACCAAGTTTCATTCCTCAACACCTATCTAGCTAAACACAGTATTGTCGTAATCAACAGGCTAGAGCCCTAGAGGGCAGTAGACATTCCACCATCGACAATCAAGTTGACTCCATTAACATACTTGCCAAGGCTGCTTCCCAAGAAGACAACCGCGTTGGCAATATCCTGCGCCTGTCCGACCTTTCCAAGCGGAATAGAGTCGATAAGACTCTTGAGGAAGTCAGGGTTGGCGGTCATGATCTGCTGAAACTGGCTCAACTCCACGGTCCCATCCGGCTTATCCACGGGAGGAGAATCGATGGTGCCAGGAACGATCGTGTTGATCCTGATACCCTTAGGTCCAAGCCATCGTCCAAAATCTTTGGCCAAGGTGGCCTGGGCACGCTTGAGCGTGGTGTATGGTCCCCGGATTGCTGGGTGTCGGGTTTCAAAACCAGCAAGTGAACTTATGACGACAATCGAGCCGGCACCGTTTCGCTTCTCAAGATGAGGCTCCGAAGCGTTGATAAGGTTGATGAGACCAAGAACATCGGCATGGAAGCTGTTTTCCCAGTCGTCAATGCTTGGGCTGACATACTTAGGACAAGCTATTTCACTGTCAGCAGGATTACAACGCAATCCATTTGAAGATAAATACCATTGGCAACAACGAGGTCAATTCTTCCAAACTCCTTGGCTGAGGCTTCAACCCAGCCTTGGATCGAAGCGGCATTGGAAATATCAACGCTGCTTCCAACAGCTCGTGCACCGCCAGTGGCGTCCTTGAAGTTTGCAAACTCGTCGCCTCGGACGTTACGAGAGCAATAAGAGACACTGACACCTTCGATCAGTAGAGTCTCAACGATGACCCTGCCAATGCCCTTGGTGCCGCCGGTGACGAGGGCATGGGCGCCAGTGAGTTGGGGGGAGAAGCGAGACATGTCGATGATGAGCCTTTTGGTTCTGTTTCTGTTTAGTCTCTTCAAAAACCTCCATCTGAGAATCATACCGTTTCGTTTTATTGTCTAAGTATCGTTTTTGAAGTGTGATGATGAGCTTCTAGGTATACCATGGAGGATGCTTTCCATGTCGTTTATATACTGAGGAACACTCGATACTCACAATTGCTAAAGAGAGCATTCAATGGTCCCATTTTGAACTCATTTTCCTTTTCTGGAAAGACTGAGGCTTTCGTGGTCCTTGATGCCACGGGTTCGGATTATCAATCAACTGATTCAAGCTCATACCTTTGATCTTGTTTTCCCATTGAGGTTAGTTCACCTCACCGGTCCGATATCACAGCGCAGAATCCTTGATCTACCAATCAATCTCATTTTCCTAAAAGGGTATAAACTGGGCCCGTTGCTTGGCCATGATCATCCGTCCCACTCAAGCCGCCGTTCATCTTCGCAAGTTATTGTGGCATATCCCAGACCATTCCATCTCATTTTCCTCTTTCATACCTAAAGTCGGGAAAAGCCTCGCTGTATTTATCCGCTCAAGGCCAGACGAATGAGCATGGCACCATCGTTCACCTTTGTCAATGTCAGCAACGCCCCCGGTCTGGGCCCTAAAGAAGCCAAGCAGATGAGAGGCCATATTACCAAGACAAACTTTGCCAAGAGGAGACAAAGGCTTAGCCAACAGAAGAAGAAAGCAAACACCGCTCAATCTCCAAGTCCATCGTCTACCTTGATTCCATTGGACGAGCATCAGTTGCGGCATGAGCTCGAGCCGGAAACTCACAGTTTGCTCAGCCGCATGGTAGAGCCTGCATACTCCCCTGTCGAATATTGTAAGATGCTTATAAACACTCTTGGATGCAGCGGCTAATCTCGACTGTAGTGCTTGGTGAATACCGCGCGCTTATCTTCCCCGCCGGTCTCGGTTCTCCCGGATCAAACAGAGAGGCAGACTGGATCGCCCTACTGCACTCTGAGCCAGCCCTGGTCGAAGCATCCATGGCCATAGCCATAAGACATTCACCTCGGCTCCAGAGGACTCAAGGTATTCGCGAAGCGTCCGTGCGTAAAGGCAGGGCTATCAAGATGATCAACGAGCGGCTCGACACGCCCATGGGCTTGACCGACGGCGTGCTCAGTGCGGTCTTTACCCTGACTTTTGCAGAGGTGGGTAAAAGTCCCAAATCATAACATAACTCTCTAACATCGCACTTCAGCTTCTTGAGAGTGATGTCGAAGCAAGAGACGTCCATATCCAAGGTCTGGCCCAAATGATCAAAGTTAGACGGTCCTTAGGAAATAAGGACATTCCATCGTGGTTCGGCGATTTTATCCTATAGTATGTCTAACAGTACACTTAATTCCCATGAATATTCTTTCACTGACCGTTGCCAGTGATTCAATTGGTCATACAATTCTGTCTGCCAGCTATTCCAATTTACCTCTCATCAACGCATTGCGAAATGAAGAGGACCCTAAGCAAATGGATGTTGCAGCAATTCGATCCGATATTGAAGACTTACGCCAACTAATAGATAAATATCACGCTGTCACGACGCTGAAACAAGACAAGGCGGCTATCATTAGATATGAGGTTCATCGCCTGCAACTGAAAGTGGATACACTGTTGGGAAGCCAAGAACATTACATCCGCTCTCTGCATGATTCCTTGCAGCTTTTTCTGTCATTATTATGGCCTATAGAAGGACCAAGGTCGTTGTATATCAAGGCTGAGAACTTGAAGTATGCGCTGCTACAGCCCCATATCAGGCTCTGTTCCTCGATGCAACTCTTGGTTTGGCAGCTATTTGTTGGTGCAGCTGCTGCAGAACTTGCGAGTGAGGTTCGGTCTTGGTATGTTATCAGATTACGAGAGGTTGTAAGCTCTATGAGAATCGGGGGCCAGGATATTGCGATGGAGATCCTGGCGGCCGTTTTCGCACCTGATACTCGGCTGTTGGATAAGTTCAAAGCGGTTTGGGATGAGGTCTCATTCGGGCAGCAATAAATACAAATAACTACTGATCCCTTTTAATTCTAAAACGCTTCAACAAATTGCAAGAATAGCAAAAATAAAACAGGGAATTTTCTCTGGTTGTCTCCGTCTAATAACTCCACTGTCACTCGGCGTCACGTGGAGCAGCCCACGATGAGTCAATAACCAATGAAGCGAATTTGTCGCCAACTTGGATTTATCCGCATTTCGCCACTGACATCCAAAGATGGGCCCCGACTCGACCCCTCAAGACCAGGCTTCCCTTGCTCAGAAGACATCGGTTCCTACCACTTTGATATTTGATGGGCAACAAATAACGCTGGGGAATGAACCGTCAATACCTCTCTACCGGCTTAGCCGCAATATAGCCTGCAAAGTTCAGAAGCATTGCAGCATAATATTCGAGCAGATCGAGGTTGTCGAGACATCCCTTCCAGATGGAAAGGGCTCAAGAATACGGCAGCGGCCTCATGATCTTTATTACCTTGTGAACTCGCTCCTCATGCTGCAGCGTCGACACGATACACCAGCATGTTATCTCACCGCTCCATCGCCCAAGGCCCTGGGTAATATCCAGGTCGACGTCTACGATACTACTTCACAACGTCTGGGTTTCAAAGCGATGCTCAACGCCGACAGATCAGCAGATGATGTCCAGTTGTTCAAAGCTGATACTCAACAATTATTGTTCGAGATGAAGCCAAAAGTAAAAGGCAGCCCTTATCAGTGGATAGATGCAGATGGACAGATTATTGCATATGAATCAGGACAGGAGGGCGACCACAAGCTCGTAGTTCAAGTTCAATTGCAACAAGGCATTAAGGATGCCCTGGCAGCACTATGGACGCTGCGACTCTGGTATGAGCATATCTTCAGTCAATCAGAATGACAGTAAGGTCAGTAATATGGGAAGGTTTGACTGGTCTCAACTCACCCATGTACAGGGTTATACTTGCCTGTCAGGTGAGACACGAAGAGGTAGACGACTGATAGTGGTTGGCGGTAAATGAAATAGACAGGCATTTCTCATAGGTATCATACATAGAATTAGATTATACACCACCGATGAACTAATGTGCACGGATTGATATTGGGGCTTCTACCGCTCAACATCTCCAGAACTGTGTACCTCAAACGCGACGGTCTTACTAATGCCGATCTGCTTCGTATCCATTTCATCAAGATCAATATCTGAAGAAGGATTTCTGTGGTCCCTGCGACTAATGATGCGCTCTTGTGAACTTGCCCTGTCGCCAGTGGACTCTCCTCCCCGAACCTCAACAATGTTCTCGCCTTGCTGTGTTGTTAGGATAATATCGCCGCCACGGCCATTCGCGAACTGTCGATGTGGATAGCCACCAGGCTGATGTCGGCTTTGACCTGATGAGCCGTAAACTTGGTTGTGAAAAACGACTTTCGATGCTAAGATATCGATGCTGGGCTTATTAGCGTGGCGGATTGAAGTGAACAAGGTGAACCTACATCATCATTACTGGGAACATGCATTCCATACTGTACGCAAACCGATCAATCTCTGAAGCAAGGTTCGTCGCGCTCTGTTCAGCATTTTGGAAGGAATATGTGATGGCGCGTATGATGCCCAGCACTGCGAGAAGGGCCAGTCGGACCTCAGTACTCCGCATCAAATATCTGAACAGGCCAGCCTTGATCGCGGCGCTTAGTGACGTAGATTTTGCTGAGCTGAAGACTCGAAGGAGGAAGAAAGAGCTGAGGCATTCCAACAGGGCAATGAGGATGAAGTATCCCATATGCAAATGGTTGATCAATGATTGGTCGGTGTCGAGGGCGTTCATTATTCGTCGGGCTCGGACAGCTGCAATTACGACGCGAATACCGGAAACGGAGATGATCATGAACCAGAATCCGGTGGCGAAGATAACCCATTGGCGACCGCGTAAGACTCGACTTAGGATGATATAACTGTAGAACGAAAGGCCAGCCTCTTGAACCTGCGACAGCAATACATTAGCTCGAAGTGAATAGTGTGAAGCACTTGGAAACGTACCAGCCACAAAACATCGGCAAACACAGAGGCTACAGCCTTGGTCGTAGTAGAGTTACCCTCTTCATAAAAAGCATAGTAGCAAAGCCCGTTGGCTATAGCGCCAGCAGCAGAAGTGACGATGGGAACGATAGAAACAGGACCAAAGCTCGTGATGCCAGCGACCATAAGACCAAACAAAACATTGGCTATCCCGATCGTGCTGAGGATCGACCAGCTCAGCTCGTAATAGACAAGGTCGACCATATTGAACGTGCGATCGTCGTCGAGTCGAAAGCAACCATGGTAAGTCGGGGAAACCTTGCAAAACAAAACAAAAGGGAAAGGGCACGACACAAACGAGGGGCGGCTAAGCTTAATATTGGGCTGTCATGTCACAATGGGCCTCTTCACCCCGTGGAGGGAGTCCGGGGTAGACCGATCTGGAGTGTGAGTGTTGGTGATCACGTTAGGCGAAGGGGGGGTACCCCAGAGTGGACTGATTGATCCGTCCATTTTGGGGGGAGCATTTGGGGGGGAGTGACAGAATAAGCTGGACTGTTTGTCTGCATGTTTCAGTTGACTTTGATGAGATATTTAATTGAGGATCCCTCCTCTCCGCACTCGGCTGGTGGGAGGGACAACCTTCGGGTCCGCAGAAGCGAAGAGAAGACCAGATGAAGATTGGATGCATCAGCAGGGAAGAGGTTGTTCTGACAAAGTTGCTGATTGAAGCGCTACAAAGGCAGGGGAAACTAAAGCGGGCAGCAGACCCGGCCGCTAACTGGAGGTGTTCAGCCACTGTTGGTTGCTATTTGCCAGCAGCTCACGACCGTACGCGGATTTGCATTTCTCCACCGTTGTTATGCGCTGTGCCTCGTTGAAGTGTGCGTTGCATCCTGCGCGTGGAAACCTTTTTCCCTTGTCTAGCCTGGAATCCTTCGTCTTTTGTCCTTAATCCCTGGCAGTGGCTTTCTGTTGGTCCGGAGTGAATGCTGACACCGGATGGCTTGGTGTGATACGTTACCCGCTGAAGAGTTTGAGGTCCCAATGTCGAACCGAACTGACTCAATTTGTTCCAATTGAACTGACTGTGCCTCTTGGTCTGTGTTATTTTAGTTTCCGATTTGACAGTTTGCAATGAAACGTCTGATGTGATGTGATATGATGCGGAGAGTGGCTTCTCCAATATTAATTTAACCCCCGCTGCAAACTTGGTGACATGAGGTTTTACCCTGAACCTCGCGTTCCGTCCGGTGGGATTTCGTGTTTCGTTGTCCAGACTCGACTTCGTCTTATTCCTAGAAGAAGATGCTTTATGTATAGAGTTAAGTACTATACCTTCAGGGATGGAACACGAGCGCCCGTCAATGTTTGACAATGCATTCATTTTGACGGGACCTTCTGTTGCATGTTTTCTCTGAAGCATAACAATTCTCACCAAGGATGGCCCGCCAAGGCTGCAAGATTTGCTTCACCCCAGAATCTTCATTCCCTGTCCTGTCACCGGAAATTACTCGACACTTCCCCGACAATTGTTCTCGAAGCCTTGTTAATGTTGTGCGAAAAAATTGATATCGCCAATGATTTCCATTACGACCTCGGTAATCGACGGCCAATTCAATTGAGCGAGAGCGGGTTTCTGTCCGAGAAAACGGGTCCCATCAAATCAATCGTATTTCCGATCTACTCCCGGATCTTCAGTCGGAAAGATCTGCCCGCGACGACTCCATTTCTTCTTATCACCAAATTGTCATTGGTAACGTATGACGCACTCGAAGCCCAACTACAGTCGAAATGTGGGAATTCGTTAGACTATTCGGCCCGCTAACGTTATCTCCGTGACAAATCTCGCCAAAATGTAATTTTTAAATGCAAAGTTGCCTCCCTCACATTGCACTTTTTGTTTGGACAGAGAAAGATGCAGTCGCTTTTGCAGTATCGAAGGGCTGGTGCTGCGGCTCAGGCGCAGATTGATCGCGACATCGGTAAGGCGGGACAGCATACGGCGCCGAACGCTGGACACGATGTTGAAGCGGGTCGAAAGTCATTGAATGAAAAGGATGAGCCGAATGCTGGACGGTTACCGCCGATTACGGAGGCAGATACTTATGCTTCTAGCGATGAGATCCCCGAACAGTCGCTGCAGCAGACTGTAACGGCTCAAACCATTCGACAATGCATGTCCGGGGGAATAGCTCTGGGCCAGGTCCTCACAGGAATTAATGTTCAGGATCACAAGAACGACAAAGGCCAGGATGGAAAAGTCTTCGTGGTTAACTGGGAGGGCCCTGACGATCCTCTTGATCCTCACAACTGGTCTATCGGGCGACGGATCGGCGTGACTCTGCAAATCTCCATCATTGCTCTTTTTGTCGGAGCAGCATCTGGTATCGATGCGACTGTTCTGCCCCAAGCTGCAGAGTCACTGGGAGTCAGCGAAGTTGCTGAATCGCTCGCTACAGGTATATTTAGTTCTCTCTCAGTGCCCAATAGATGCTAACATTTCCAGGCCTTTATTTGGTTGGAATGGGTCTCGGTTCGCTGATAGCAGGTCCCTTTTCCGAGACATTCGGCAGAAACGCAGTTTACAGCTTCTCCATGGCAATCTTCATGATCTGGATCATGGCATCAGCTCTGGCGCCCAATTTCGGTGCCCAGATCACCTTCCGCTTCCTGGCTGGCTGCTCAGCCTCAACACCACTCGTTTGCTCTGGAGGTTCTATAGCAGACATGTACAACAGTCTCGAAAAGACTTGGACGTTTCCTTTGTATGCCGTCGCTGGCTTTGGCGGTCCAATGCTGGGTGCTGTCATGGGCGCTTATATCGGGCCGTCAAGCGCTGTGAGCTGGCGATGGACCGAGTGGACCATGCTCATCGCATCAGGACTCGTTCTTGTCCTGGTCCTACTTTTTATGCCTGAGACTTACGGCCCGCTTCTCTTGCAGTGGAAAGCTGCTCATTATCGAAGAATCACGGGAGACGACCGATTTCGATGTCAACATGAGATCGCTGATGCTAGTCTTTTCAGCAGACTAAAGGTCAGCATGACAAGGCCCTTCCTTATGCTGACAGAACCCATCATTATCGCTATGACAATATACATCAGTGTTCTGTACATCGTACTGTTCACTTTCCTTGTTGGTTGGCCATATATCTTTGAGAAGACGTATGGTCTCGATCAGGGACTTGCGAACATCATCTTCATCGCCATGTTTCTCGGAACGCAGATCAACTTCGCCTTCGTCCCAATTGTCTATCGCAAGACGCTCCGAGCCACCCAAAACCAGGGAGACGGTCACTTCAAGCCCGAGATACGTCTCTGGTACGCCATGCTCGGTGCAGCTGCCGCGATCCCCATTTCGCTCTTTTGGCTCGGCTGGACAAACTACTCTAGCATTAGTATTTGGTCAGCCATCTTTGCTGTTGTTCTGTTCGGATATGGAGTCACAGGCATCTTTATCTGCGTTTACATGTACATCATCGACTCTTACGAGATATATTCAGCATCAGCGCTCACGTTCGTGTCTTTGACGCGCTATATCATCGCCGGAGGAATGACGGTAGTGGGTATTCCGTTTTACGAAAACATGGGCACCCATTATACATTGACTATCATGGCGTGTTTTGCGGTGGTATTAGCAGCGATTCCCTACGTGTTGTACTTTTACGGACACAAGATAAGGGCGAAGAGCAAGTACGCATTCACACACTAGATAGACAACCAAAATCGATGCTTCCAGATAGACTCAGTATTTATAGTTAGAAGACCTCGGTTTATTCCTCGGCCAATTTCTGCAACATGTCGTGCAGCTTCTCAGCCACGAACCCCGGATTATCAAGTTGAATAAAATGGCCCGCATTCGGCACCTGAATAGGACCCTCACTTCTCTCCGAGCTCGTCAACTTCGCCAGCCCCTCATTGTAATGGTGCCAGCAAGTATTCATGTAAGCCTGTACCGCCTCTCCAGGAATGTTGAAGTCTGTTCCCGTACGCTCTGCAAAGTAGTTGAAGTCATGACCCAGAACAGTGACATAAGGGTCTCTGCCGTCAGCTTTGGGAAGAGCTGGTGAGTCTGAGTGACCCAGAAGTTGAGTAAGGTTCTTTCGGCTGAGGCCTTCTCTAGAACCAACACTAGGATGAAAGCGCTTTGCGGTTTCCTCCCGGGCAACACGAAGATTGTCTGCTGTGACGCCTGGCGGAAGAGTGGTGGGGTCGAAGTCCTCAGCGTCTGGGTCAGGGAAGACGGAGACAAAGTCCGTGTCTGTCAAGACGCTGTCGAGAAGAATGGCTCCAGCTACAGTGCCAGGATATTCAGCGGCGTAGAGACGAGTCAGAGCACATCCAATGGAGTTCGCAACCAGTAAAAGTTTGGCACCATCTGGATCATCAATACCCAGCCTCTCTTTCAAGATCTGTGTGATGAGCTGTCGAATATCCCGAACTACAGCCATACAGTCATGAGCGTGAGTTGGATCAGCAGCTCCCTCATCGTTAGGGTCACGATCAGTAGTCTGACTCTGTCCAAAGCGATCAAAGGTCAACATTGCCGGAAGGCCCTGAGGAGAAAACTCTTTGAGTTTGTTCATTGTTGCAATCCATCCTGCCTGCGGTGCGCCGAGGCCATTGATGAAGACAATGAGAGTCGGGTTGGTCGGCTTCGTAGCGGTTGGAGCAGTGAAGCTGTAGGAGAGCTGCGCACTTGGCTTGGTTTCCAGGCGGATGAATTCGAACTTTGGAGTAGCTTGGTCTGTCATGATGATCTTGGTGTTTAAGGCAAGAGGAGAAGGAGTCGTAAGCTGGGAGTCGGTGCCCTTTATTTATTTCTCACCGTAAGCATTGCTGACGTCATCTGTGCGATGAGAAGGATTCAGAATCTTGAGAAACATCCGTTAAATCCGACAAAGCCTGAGATGGATTCTCTTAACTTCGAGTATATAGTTGTGTAAATAGATGCACTAAGAAAAGGGTGGCATCTCGGTGTCTTGGCGAAAGCCGAACTGACTGGTAAGCGTAGCTTCATAAGCCAACATCATTTACGGTAGGCTGCTCATTCTGCTGCTTCCTCCGCCGTTCCTCTTCCTCTGCCTCCCTTCTACAAGCCAAACATTGCCCATCTTCATCATTAAAGTGCTCGTCCATCTCCTGCTCACAGTAATCATGCGGCTCATTGGCACGACAGCCCTCGCATCCTGTCGGCATATAAGTGCAACCCCGAAGCTGCATTGTCGCATCATACCAAGCATTAAAGAGTGTCTTGTCGCTTCCTGGGGTGCTCTCAGATGCTCCGCGTTCTTCTCTGGCGCAAAGGTGTAGAATATCAACAGGTTTGAGGTTTTCGAGGCCCGTCTTCTCCACGAGAACCCAAGCGTCTTCTCCCTCTGGAGTATGTCCACACAACTGCGACTCGGAGACAAGCAATTCGGGGGATACGTCCAAGTCAAATTTGACTTGTAGCAGCCCATGGTCTATAACCTCTTCCCAGGAGGATCTTTCAGCTGGTATGGCCAGGATCCAGCTCCTGTAACGATCTCCAACCCACCACCTATTCTCAACGAATCTGGCTGATTCACACCAAGACGGCACGATATGCGGAAGAGGTTCTTTTCCTTGTATCTTTGTAGCCAACGTTTCTTTTGCCTCGGCTTCCGATAATCCTGTCACCGCGGCATCCTTCATCTTCTTGATGGCCTCTTTGCGGAACGCTTTTTCGCGACGGTGATGCTCTATGCATTCTTCCACGGTGTCAAATCCCGTGTATACATCAATACGCGGCCAATGGTTACGAGCATTACCCCAGCCCACGACAGCATCGGAATACAACAGAGAGGAACCCATACCGTGGGGATCAAACTTCGGCTCACCCAAGCAGTACAGCTGAATGCTGAGTTTCACGATAGCCGCATTGGGGCCAGCTCGATCCGCAACAACATCGTAATGACGACCTGCATGGTCCTTGAACTCGCCATAGCTGGGTTTTCCGATGAAGACTTTGTATGGTGCTGTCCCGCCCGTAGACTTTCGCCGCTCCGGAGAAGTCATTGCTTTGGGTTGTAGAGTCAAAAGGTGAAGAGGCGTGAGTCTGCCAGCAATGATTAGCGGTGAAATGGGGTTTAGGCTACTATCCCACAAAAGTCTGACTGTCCCCAAGAAGAAATCGCCGATCTTACATGCAGTTGCTTTAGCCCTACTATAAGTGCATTAAACATTTGCAAAGAATTGACAGTATATTAGTAACTAAATGGGTATCATTACGCTCAAGCCACGAAACTCTCGACTACCTTTCCCCATTCTCAATATCTAATTAGCATGATCCTCTCCTATACCACTGACTGCTCATAATCTTTCTCCTGGTACAATGGTGGTCCAGGCCGGAGATCATTATAGCAGGGCAAACTCTCCTCTTCAACATGATCCGAAGGCCTGGCATAGTCGCTCAGCACGACCCGATGCTCGGATCGAAGAATCCGGCCTACTCCACTTCTGACAGATAAATCCGGGTTGCCTTTGGGATAAGTTTCCTTCATGAGCTGGAGTTCTAGCACCAGCGAATGGGTGACTGATGTGTCGCCGACATCGCCAGTATCTTGAGTGTACCTAGAGGCTTTCTTGATAAAGAAGGGAAACTCCATGTCGAGCGCCCCTGTTGCATCGTCCGTGGTCCACCCGTCATAGAACGAAGATTCGCCAAGAGTAATTGTCTTCTTCTGTGTGTTGCTCTTTTCATCTGTTTGGCATTCTTGTGCGTGCTGCGAACAAGCCACGGCTGTGCTCTTGATGTTCTCCTGAAGCATCCAAGTGCCTTTACATACACGCCAGAACTGAATGCCCTCGCCATTGTCAGGACAGCTTCGAAGACCGCTCATAGTGAGCTTTACGTAATTCCTGCCACTAGGGTCAAGGACTGGATCAAAACAGCAGTCTACCTCAATTCCGGCCGCTTGGTATATCCGAGTTGATAATAAAGGCTTGCTAGACACTGGTATTGATCTCGCGACGGGAAGAGTGCGGTTGAGTGTGATGATCTCTGACAGCTTCGACTGTGATCCTGTTCGCCGTATGGAGGCTACGGCTTGGAATTCGTATGTGACAGAAACTAGCGACGTGTCCATAGAAGGGGGTACATAACTAGGTACTCGGTAAGAGAACGGATAGGCGTAATTGTTGGGGTCGAGTGAGGTTGTCGTTGTGATGAACTGGCAACGCTTGAGCTCTGATATGTGGTGTTTACACGCTTTGCATGTTCTCTTAAAAGGTTTCTTGTGAACCACGTGAACTCTTAATGTGGCAAAGAGGCTATCAACTTCGATGGTTTCGTCAATGTTGAAGAGTAGTGAACCCGAGATAGTAGAGCCATCGGTAATACCGTCATTGACAATGACAATCGGAGAGGTATCAATATGACAGTCGAGAGATGCAGGAGGCTGATTTGGTGATTTCTGCGATCTCTTGAAGAGTGAAGGAGTCAGTGATTGTGGCCTGATCAACTGGGATAGGCCTGTCATGATGTGATGTCGGTAGTTGCTGATAATCCGGGGTTCTGCAGGTAAGGAATGTCTGGGGAATGAGAAATGAAGAACAGAACAGATGATTGATGTTAGACGTAGATCATAACTGCTTGAGAAAGAATGGTAAGAATGATTAAAAAATTGAGGATTGCTCATACGATTTATTGTAAACGAATAATTCGGTCATGGTGACAGAGATCCACCAACAAACAAACAGTTCAGTCAATGCCCGGTTCGAATTGCCAAGAAGAGCTTTCACTCACTTTCGTTATGATTCGATGTGAGCTTAGCATAGACACTAAGCTCTATGCGGTAATTCATACCGACATCTCCAGGTCAAGAGATCGACCGCGGAGTTCGGCAGCTCTCGAGCATTCGATCCAAGCAATCATCGAGCACAGCGATTCATTTATCATGTGGACTTTGTGCAGTCAGGGGACTTGGCCTACTAAATTTAGATTGTATTAGGGTCTATCACTTTTGCTTGTTGGATTCTCAGCATTCGAGGTACACTGGTGGCAGAGTCTTTTCCGTCTGGGGCGCAATACCAGGCACATTCGGGATCTAGCTGAGTGAATCCTCCGCCCACGCCCTTCACCGGACAGCCATTCAGCCAAAATGAGAGTCGGGATGCCTTCCGCAGTATTGGTCATATATGGCGCCTTACTTGATCAATTGTGACTGACAAAATTTGCCATTTCGTTTCCAGACCAATTCTTCGTCACCAGTGGAGCGACCCCAGGTCACGTACACAATACGCTATTCCCAAACAGGCTCACAACCACGACGTGATCTCAGCTTCGCGTTGACAAGCCAGTTCTGGGCACTTCATCACTCAACCTCACCCCTTCATCACCGCATTCCATAATAACGTTACCTACGCATCGGCATGATCTGATCGACCTCAGTAATGTCGGATGATCCGCCCCGTTCTCCCGGTAGAACAGCTTCGGGCCAGCCCCGCAAACCCCGGACAAAGAGCTTCTCAGGCTGTTGGACTTGTCGTGCCAAGCATGTGAAATGTGACGAAGCCAAGCCGGAATGCAATCGCTGTCAGAAGGCGGGTATTGAGTGCGAGGGTTATGGAGTTAGGATATCATGGGCTTCGGTGAGGAATCCGACGACCTTTAGAAGAGGAGGGAGGAAGAGAAAGGCTGCTGCGAGACTGCGCCAGTCAAGAGACTTGGAATCCATTGGGGAGAGTCTCTCTGAGCAAGATGGCCATTCGTCCAACGGGCCAGAGGAGAGTGACAATGGCGACGGTGCCCCGAATGAGGGACCTTCTGATCTGCCGTCAGAAGACCAATCTAGCAATACGCCATTCTTCCTTGATCAACACTTTCCTCTCGACCAAGGTCCTTTCACTGGCCATTTGAACACCCGAATATTCCATTCGTATGAACTTTTGGGTCAAGGCTTGACAACGGGTCCTCCATATGCCTCCCTTCAGCCTCAGCTTCCCATACTGCAACTGTTCGACCAGAACTCCATTCCTCAAGACGACATCAATACCCAAAGCACGTCAACGCCCGTAAGCCTCGGCGATGTTAGCACAGGATCTCTGCCATTACCTGGAGTATCGGAGCTCATCTCCCATACATCGTCTCCACTCGATACCCCAGGTCAAAGACGCAAGATCACACGCCACCTTGATATTCTTCCTGATCCGGCTCTTCACTGTGAGCTTCTGCAGCACTGGACGCTAAGTCTTTGTGACTCCTTGAACCCAGTACCTGGCCACTTGAACCCGTTGCGGAGCGCAATGATGCCCATTGCTCTGGAAGGCAGCCGCACGGACTCTGAAAAGTCCACAGGCGCCACGGCATTGTTTCATTTCATCTGTTCAGCGTCAGCATTCCATCTCGCAAAGAAGAGAGAGTGTGAAGAGTCGAAAGGATCACTTGAGAACGTTGCGTTAGAACACCACAATATCGGCATTACCCATCTGGCCAAAAACATTCAGCTTTCCAAAAACGGTGCTGATTGCGTATCACTGCTAGCATCCATCATCATCTGTATCTACAATGAGGCTGTGACGCTGCCGACGACATTTTGGCGGCTACACTTTCGTGGCGCTGTTGAATGGGTCAATCATATTGATCCGCAGGTTTGGCACAAAAGTGACGCAGCTTCAGGTCTCTACCAGATGTTTCGGAGTATGGCCACTGTCGTACAAGCGCAATTACTTTTTGACCCCCAAGAAACCTCATACTGGAAATTCACCAACGACTTTGGTCCTCAACCTGAACCATATACGCTGTATGAGTCGTTCGGTCTTCCTCAGCCAGTGTACGAGGGTCTTCGCGCGATGAATGCCCTTCAAATGCGGAAACGGTCCTCTACTGAGAGTGATCCCTCTCCCGATGAGTTGGATCGACTGGAGATGGAACTTTATCTATCGGCACCTAATAGACCTGAGACGGCAACGGCAAAAGACTATGCTGATCTGATATACCATCACGGCTGCATCTTCTATTATGCCGCCCTTATTCACATGAAACGCAATTTGAAGGACATGCCAATGGATGCGGTGCGCCCGCTCGTTGAGAAATCACTCACCCATATCGAAGCTCTATCTACATGTACAAGTCAGCGGTTCTCACCAATGATCTGGCCCGTTGCTATCGTAGCATTTGAGACAGGCGATACGGTAATGCAGCAGCGAATGCTTCATACTCTCGCGTTCTTCGAGGAGAGATCAGAGCTGGCGATCTGGTCACAAATGACGCATCTCGTAAAAGAGCTCTGGGCGTTACGGAAGAGAGAGGGTGCTAACATCAAATGGCATCAGACTGCACTGGGAAGTATGAGTGATAGCTTCATGTTGCTATGAATAGGCACCGATAACGCTTGTGACGTGGCCATAGCTTCCCGTTTATCGGAGTCGTGCCGTCCCGTCGGTGCGCGCTCTTCACCAATCGCTCGCCCACGTTATGGATTCTTTTTACGTGGACTCACCTGAAGTACCCCAACTTGATGCAGTCTTTCCCCGCAGAGAGAAGTCAGATGTGTCGTGTGTATTTACAAAAATGGAAGCTCGAGCGCGATGCTCGGGAGTTGGATGCCGTAGAGTAACACCAATCGAGAAGCGCTTGATGCCAACCGCCGATGAATGTCTCCGGTGCACGTTTCCGTTGGTCAAGGGTGACAAGAATCCCTGTACAAGGTTTTCTAGCCATTTCCCCAGCTATGTTCAAGCACTTGTCCTTCTCAAAGTTAATTCTCAGTGGCTCAAGAACGTAAGCCAGAGCACAGGCTTCGTCGGTACGCCCTGAAACAGAGTTACAGGCTGACCGTGAGAAATCACAATGCCACAATAATTGAAGCGCCGTAGCCAGCTTATCAATTGGTGCGTTAAAATCTTACGGCCTGTGACGTTGAGCAGATCTGCCACGTTTGCAGATCTTTCGTGTTCAATTGCCAAAACGGGTTACGCACTAACAAAGCTTGACGCGCCACGATGGGGCATCCAAGTCAAGAATTTTTAGACGATGAATAATGCCGATAACATTGATGTCACTCGGTGACCAAGGTATCTTCTAGATATAAAAAATGAATATCCCGCGGCTCTGATCTCCTCTACATATCCTCTCCACAGAGTCATATACATACACGCCAAAATGTCAGGCAAAATCATCATCCACGCTGTCCGACACGCTCAGGGCTATCACAACCTGGGTGAAGAGTTCTTCCACCTGAGGGACCCCGCACTAACGCCATTTGGCCAACAACAATGCGTGGAACGACGAAAGGCCTCGTTTCAGGATCAGTCCAAGTTCAAACTCATCGCATCATCGCCCATGATGCGAACCCTGCATACGACGAGTCTAATCTTTGATGAGGCCATCCAGACACAGGACATTCTTGCTATCCCGGAAGCACAGGAAATTTCTGATCACGGCTGCGATATCGGAACAGATCCTGCTCTTCTCAAGGAGATGACGTTGCGGAACGATTGGCCCGTTGACCTGAGTATGGTACCCGAAGGTTGGAACGATAAGAACCTTTATGGGCCAAACAGTCCCGTCACAGGTGCCTGCGCAGCACGTGCTCGCACAGTGAGAAGAATACTCAGAGAAAAGGGCATGGCTTTGAGTCAAGACCCTAACGAGGACATTCACATTGCTCTAGTAGCTCATGGTAGCTTCATGCACTATTTCAGCAACGACTGGGAGAACAGCACCACTGGATGCGGTACAGGTTGGAAGAACTGCGAGACAAGGCGATATGTGTTTCAAAACGACGAGTGGGACGAGAATGCTTGGCTTGTAGAGACTGAGGAGAGCAGATTGGCCCGCGGCATGAAGGGTCCCGCTCCCTCGGCAGAGGAGCAACGGCGCTTGTACGAGAAGACTATGGTTGGCTGGGTTGACCAGGGACTACCGGATATCAGATACCTGGAAACAGCTTCGGTCATGCCGATGCAGGAGCATTCAAGGTTGTAAGATGCATTGCATATGGATATGTTTTGCATATGAGTGATGATAAAAGAGGCGGACGAGAGCATAATGACAGTAGATTTGATTCAAGGGCAGTGTGAGTGGATAGATGCTATCCGAGTTTTAGACATAGAGTAATTGCTTTTTCCATCCGGTCCGAAGGGACGAGAATTCTTCGGATTACAAGACAGGATGAGTGGTCCAAATCCCGTATCAGAATTACGCATGATGGTCCTGTTGATAATGTATTTTATGAAATTTATACAGCGATCACCATTGGAATACAGGTATGAGACTGGAGTGACAAAAAATATGTACATAGCGTCGTGTCTAAGTAATGTTCTAACCCTATTATTATACAAACAAGAGAAATTCAGTATGAGCCTCTCTCATGTCCTTCGAGGCGGTGGTGGTGACAGTCCCTGCTGTGCAGCCTCGTGTTCAACAGCTAATCCCATATTCGAGTGTGCCAACTCGATGCTTCTCGCACTCTTTGCACTTTCGCTTTCGCCTCCAAGGGGCCAGCTATCATCTCTTGTAAACTTCATCTCCTCCCTGTTGAACTTGTACTTGATATCAGGTCTTCCATCCTCGAGATCATCTGGCGAAGGGGGGTCATTCTTGCCCCAGAAGTCGAACTCTGCTGGTTCTTGCTCCTCGGGAATGTTGCGTAGTTCCATACCGTCGGGGTTGTTGTTGATAATGGGGGGATGACCGGGTGTTAGGGGGCCGGTGGAGATGTGCTTGCTGCTGCGTGTCCAGGTCCAGCCGGAGCCTTTGCGTTCGCCGGTTTGGGAGTCGAGACGGCGGGAGGTGTATGATGTGTGGAACTTTTTGAGGATGGGGCGGAGAATGGGTATGCATTGCACCATGATTGTTCCAGCAACTTCTGATGAGTACCAAATTTGTGACATGCCGTTGCGCCCTGTATTTGTGAGCTAGGTTTGTGAAAATGAGACGAGATGACTTACAGATGTAGTAGGCATCACGGCCATTTCCTTGGTCCTTCCAGCTAACTCGAATAGCCGAAACGATAGCAATACTAGACTGGAGTTAGAAGTCTGTCCTTGATCGTAGTCTTTCCTTTACTCACATCATTCCCAGGCTCATTGTGAAGCATAGGCCAATCTTTTCAGCTTTCTTCATCTCCAGCCCTCTCGTGATAAGCCAAGGGAAGCATGCAAACACGAAATCCATAATGATATTGTAGACTGCACCCGTTAGTATCCTCCAGCACATCTCGTTGCCCATGGTCACTCACTGTTGCCACCCTCCTTGAAGTCGTTTCGGAACTTGGGATCCAAGCAGAAGTCAAACCGATACCAGTTGTCGTATGTTGCCTTGCCGCAGACTTTGGCCCATTGGAAGAACACCTTGACGATCATGTACGCGTTCATGGAACCAATACAGAACCACAGGATCCATTTCTGCCAGCGGTTGCTCATTCGTAATAGTGTTACCGCGAAGGCTGTCTTTGTCAACGCTTGGCCGATCAGTGTTCCGCATGACGAGATATTGATGAGTATGTGCATTCTGTCGTCCCATTGCTGTGATGAGTCCTTGAGGACATAGCCGTTTCCGAATTCCCAGACAATAAGACTGTTGTTGGCGAGGAGGATGAACTGGAGCTGTTAGGATACAGCTTCGATATGCTGGGACGATGAGTACTCACCCATGATACCAGAAGGATATAATCATCGTACCACATTCCATGTCTCCTCGTAATTTTGACGTACAACCTCAACCACAGAAAGAAAGTCGCCCCCGCAAACAGCGACCACAGCCCGGCGTTCAACTCGACATAAGGATTGACAAAGGTATGGACGGGTCCGTCATCTTGGTCGTCGCGAAGCCTTAGCTTCATCGCTCACATTTCCTCCTCGGCGGCAACAAGATACCCGAATGTTTCGTTTGGCGAATGCAGGTACAGATTCGAGAAACCAACAATAAAACAGAAGAGGTATCAAGAAGAGCTAGAAAAAGTCGGGGGAGCCACAAACGTAAAAGAAGGATTCTGGACCAGCCCAGCACCCCCCCTGGTCCTGCTGGGTGACGAGCATACGCGAGATGTGTTCGCCCCTGCTTGGGATAAGCCTAAGACTCGCTTGGGTAAGTGACCCTTGCAAACTAATACGGGACGGGGTCTACCTTAATCGGACACTGGGGCCGCGTGGTGAGCATGTTCGATGTCGAAAAGTTAAAGGCCTTGTTGGCGGAGATGCCGCGTGGACAGACTTTCCGTATTTTCTGTTTCTTGAAACCCGAGATTGACGTAATAGACTCAGCTCAGGCCATTAAAACACTCTTAATATCTACCGAAACATGAGTTATGCTTTTTTTCGCCATCGGGTCTGGGATGCAGGATGTTGCTTTGTCGGAAACGAACTCCATGGACCTGACACGATCATCACGAAAAGGCAGTTTCACGCACACGGTACAGGGCTCGAAAAGAGCCTATCAGCCCGAAGAAATCGTAAAACTAAGGCCCGCCCATTGTCCGGGGCCGCCAAGTGGCTTTTTTCTGTCTCTTTTCGTTGTGCAGATAATAAAGTGAAACGATGAAGTGATTCCTATTGCAGGATGAGGCCCCTGTCTCGGGAATATATCGAGGCTTCCTATACGTGGTTTAACTAAACCCTTGATGGGTCACCCCTGACAAGGACGCTTGGACGATTTCGTCCTTGCGGGCCATGTGGTTTGTTTTTAGAAGAACGAGAAGGTTTCCAGGCTGTATGTCACAGTGTCACTAACTAACTTGGTCAATACTTTCTTTTGCCTCCGCGGGGCAGGCTTGATCAAGGAAGAGGGGGAGAAGTGCGATCAATGTCCGTGACCTGTTTGAGTATAATCCTGGTGACGTGATGCACAGTACAGTCTGCGTTGGATCGGTAGATTATCACCTTGGCGCCGGGGAACAAAACTGATTGTGGATCGAGGACCGTTGAGAAGCCCGGGGCCGAGAACATTCCGCAAATTAATGAGATTGAAAGGAACATTAGAAGCTGAGATATAGGGATGACAGGTCAGCGATTAACTCTGATTAACGATGCATCTGTACTGGAGCCAATCACTCTATCTGCGATTCCCGTCGTACGTTCGCTGACACAAACTTACAGTCCACAAGGTTATCGGCCAAAGTCCCAATGTCCGACCCCGATTCACAGTTCCTCATTCAGTGTTACTGTATTATTCGCCTCACTCGCTAACAAACACTAACCTAACATATCCTGGCTGTTTTACTTCAGCTCATAGCCTAGAGCCTAGCCCGCGGGTCCGCGATTCCAGCGCCGTGGTTCCTGGGATCCCAAGGTCCGTCCGCGCATCGACCATCAGACCGTTTAGTGAAACACAGACTACCAATCGCCCACAAAACGATGTTATTTTTCGATATTCAGGAACAGCGAGCGGGGAGAGCGGGGCTAGTAAAAAACGAGACTGGAAATCGTAAAGCAACCCAGTTAGCCAGACCAAAACCACGCGGTGTCGTAAAAAGCACGGGGAGGGGGACGCGGAAGCCCACGCGGATATAGGGCCAGGATTAAGAATAAGAATAAGGTGGGATGCAACTGCACAAAGTAAAATCTGACAAGAGCAAATGCTAATTAATTTTAATGTAGCTTTTTGGGTAATTGTGATTACGGTGCTATTTCCCTATCCTGTCTTGCTCTTGGTGCGAGCGACGACGACCACGGCTCTTACGACACGGGACTTGTCGAACCAGTTGAACAATCGCCCTGCCAATTTGAAGCCGCCCATTGTGATGCCGTATTCTGCTAACAATTTGTCTTGGCGATCGAGAAACTTGACCAGGCCCGAAAAGACATCGTCTGTGATCTCCTTGATCGTGATCTCCTTGCGGTCATATCCGCACTCCACCAATTGATCTCTGTACTCTGCCTCCGACAGGAAGGTTTTGAGTGGGCAGCCCATCATTTTGCCGATGAGTCTAGCCCTCCAGATGTCCTTGGTGGAGGCCTTCTCGTTGAGGAGGAGATCGAATGCCATGTAATTGGCGTCGAGTTCTTTGGCGGCATGTGAGAGGACGGGTTTACGGGACGGAGAGAAATGGTAGATACAGTCGAGGGCAAGCAGCCATCGCTCAGTGTACTTCTCATCAGCCAGTGAATAAACAGCCTCTTTGATCTTGGGACTCCAAGTCTGTGGCTTTGCGGCATCGGCGCGGAAGAGACTGAAGGCCTCCGCATCAAATGCAGCCCCCGTCTCAGACAACTCGCGATAAATCCTGCGTCGCGACGTCTGGACCTGCGCATCATTGAGCGTAAGCCCAACATAGCGAAAATCCCTCCAGCCCTGCTCCGTAGCCGTCCTCGCCAATTGCCAAGTCTGGTCACCACAGCCGAACCCCAGATCTAGAATGGCGAGGGAACCGCGAGGACTAGCTTTACCAGGTGCATCACCCGACAACCCGGCAGCGCTCACAACCTGCTCGAGCAGCGCAGAGGCAGCCTCGGGGAGCGTGTCAATTGGCTCGCCTGTATGAGTTTTCCTGGGAGAAGGGTCAATGGATGTGTGATTGAGGCTGCAGAAAAACGTGGCTGGGCTTACCAGTATCCCACGTTCATCCACATGGATGGTGGTCGCGTCGTGATGTTGAGCTTCCAGTGTCCCAGGCCGTAGATATCGCTCATTCGCATGACCACCAAGGCAATGATGCCAGCGATGGCCAGGGTCGTGGCGAGCCCTGCGGCAAAGCCAAGGCCAAAACTGTCTTGATCGAAGAACATGGTGTCGATGGTGATTGCGGTCCGCGCCGTGAGCTAACGGCTGTTGATTGTGATGAAGAAAGACGGTGACATTTAACGGTCGCTCGATTTACGCACTGATTTCACCCACTAACTACAACTTCGCTAAATGACTAACTCTAGAGTGAATGAATTAAAGTTACGGCAGTTGGAATGAGGAGATTATTGCATTGGACGTAATAATGTAATGAGAAATCTGCATTTATCTATTATTCTAGTCGTTATTCGTCATTAATTCTGTTCCCACGGAATCGCTACGCCAAAATCCTGGGCTACCCTAATGGCGGACACGACACATCCTTCCAGCAGAACCATGCCATCCCAGCACCAAGCACCAGCGATCCACACATTATCCTGTCCGTTAACCCAAGCCATGGCCTGATCATCCTCGTTCTTCTTCGTTCCCGATTCCCCAAGCAATTTCTGAACGAGGGCCTGACCCTCTGTGTTTCTCAAGGTCCTAGTAAACTTGGCCTTCTTAATTGCTTCTGGCTGTGCCTCTTCGCGTAGCGGACATGTGCTGACAACGACTCCACTGGGCATGGCGTGAAGAGCCTCTGTGCGAGGGCTTCCCACGTCGGTGAACATCGTTCGCAGGGTCAGGACCTGGGCTGCTGAGGTATCTTTCGAATGGTGCATGCAAGCGATGGATTGGCTGGAGCTTGCGTCGTCGGTGTTGACGACGCTGATTCCCGCCTTCTCCGGCTTTAAAACAGAGCTCTCAACCTGACGAGTCGGAAGCTTCGCCAATGAAGAACCCAGCGGTTTGAAGATCCGGCCAGCGACATCAGGGGAGACGGAGAGGACAACGCGGTCGAAGACTTGCTCGTGGATGCGTCCGGATGCGTCAACGGTAGATTGCCAGCGGACCACCACGGTACCATCGACCCGAGGCACAGTTTCAATCACACGACTATTGAGGTTGACATCCTCCAGTCCCTCTATCAATTTGGCCTGCACCTGCGAGACTCCGCCGCAGACAGCATAATGCTGCTTGCCATGCGAGAGCTTCTTGTAGTTGACGACGTCGCTCGCGGGGAATTGGAGCAGCTCTTCGTGTGTGCACGTCGCTACACCGCTCAGAAGCGGAAGCAGATAACGCGAAGTATATCGTCGGGGTAAACGTATGCGATCGAAGTATTCGGCGACGGTTTCGCTGTATCCGGAGGATGTGGTCTTGAGCGGCGCGACAAGGAAGCAAGCAATCGTGAACCAGAATTGGCACACAATCAGGAAGACAATCTCGATAAAGTGCGCAATCACACCGCGATTGCCCGGCCACGGCGGCGGTGTCTGGTGCAAGTTGGACGCATGGATGAAGTATGCCTCGTTATCGCTTCCCTTGACTGGGACTGTTCCGTCGACGCTCGTGGCTGCTTTGGCAAAGACAAAGAGGAACTTGATTGGATGCAGCGGGATTTGTAGATGCTTGTACATGCGCATCAAGTTGTGGTAGTACCCGTCGGCGCTCGCGCGCATGGGCAGATCGATTCGCTCGGCATCATCGTATTTCTCGTTCTTGATCGTAACAGAAGCAGAATCGAAGGATATTCTATCGCCCTGAGACGAAATGTCAATGTTAGCGAAAGGATTCAAACCCAGGGCGAAGGATCTCGGCTGTCCTTGACGACGTGGCGCACCTGTTCGAACAAGGTCACCCTATAACGGTCTCCCTTAATGAGATAAGCACTACTAAGACCGGCGAGACCCGTGCCTATGATAGCGACTCGACTTTTGGTATGCTTTTCGTTCATGGTGATGGTGTTTTGTACTTGTATTTACTTACTCTACATTGGAATCTTTGACCGATTTTGATGGAAATTTGCAGAGAATGTCACCTGGTTATCCTACCCTGTTTCTGGCAGTGAATAGTTTGAATTAAAAAATAAAATAAATATTCTGATTGGGTCGTTTTACGCTCAGACAGTTCCACCGTTCACAAACGTTGAGTGCCGAGGCTAGTTGTTGTTGGCGAAGTGCTAACCAATAATTCAGCAGTGAATGAGCTGATCTTCGGGAGAATCGGCGCCTTCAGTGCTGGACGCATGTGAAAGAGAGTTCGGCATTATAACTATCCGTTGTATCTTGGTCGATCATGATCTTGCTGAAACTTGACAAATGTCATGACAGCGAATAACCATCAACAGTCGTTATTGAGCCTCCCAACGCTTAAAGGTTCGGGTGTGTCGGGCACGATAGCTCAGGGAACGTGGCGAGTGGAGCTAGAACTGTAGGCGCTATAACTCAGCACCAACCCAAACTGCGTCACAGCGGGTCTAGTCCAGTGCAGCCAAATGATTTCTAGAACTTCTATAACGCCTTGCGAGATGCAATTACTGGTACCTGCTGTTGTTGAACAGTTCTGTGCGGTCCTATCATAAGAATTAGAAGCCTTCGAACTGATTCAGGAGTAGGGAAAGGTGACATAATATGGCAAAACTTGTTCCATCGGCGCATTAAGGTTCTGTAACTGTAATGGTTCTGTACCCTAGCCTCCAGGGGCTAACAAGGCGGGGCTTGAAGATTTTTAGGCCGCTGCATAGGCTAACGTTAAAATGTCCAGGGCAATGGGGATTGTTTGCGCATTGGCTGTGAGGTTGATAATCGCAGGACAGTTTTCTTACAGTTTATCACATCAAATGCCGGTGATGCGCTGAGCTGGCCGCCTTTGTAGAGTAGCGAAGGCAGCTTCAATGGACGAAGAAAAATGTCAAGTTCGCAGCAACCTAAACTTTAGTGGCCTCCACTGCTTGACAGCTGTCACCAGGCGGCCGCCCGGCCGCTGGACCCCTGTTGAAGATTCACTGCATGATGACCTCACCACTTAGCAACCTTCGCCCTATCCTCATCAGAGTTTCATGAAAATACGGTACTGCCTACGGGTTCCTGGCCGTATTCGTGAATATGATGCACAGAGGTTGAGCAATATGAGGGCAGGATGCATGTCAAAAATGGCCGTGCGACGATGTATGAAACAGTCTCTGAATCAACTTCTCATATCCAGCATCTCTTCGGATAGGGCGGCTGGATCGGATACCCTCTGATCACGAGTGCTTATACATCTTAAGATTGGTAAGCTATATATATAAGGCGAGGTCACAGAGTTTGGATCCTTATGCTTCGGGTTCGTTTGAGGATTATGTTTTGTCATATGGAGTGCATGCATGCTCTAGTTGATCTAAGGCATGGCCAATAACTGAACCTCTATGCTATAGACCGAAGACTATTCCTCTTTGAACACATCATACTTATACTTTGACCCGGTGTGATCATCCCGGAGCTTGGATTGTCCGATTCCATAAACATTCTCTCGTAGAGAATGACCCCCTTCACTAGTGACCTCATGATACAAACCCCTCCTTCGGAGCTCAGGCACCAATAGCTCAACTAGATCCTCAAAAGTCCCAGGCGTAGTTACGTAGCCAACGTTGAAGCCATCCAAGTCTCCCTCCTCTATCCAACGCTCCATCTCATCAGCAACAGTCTGAGGACTTCCAACAGAGACTGGGCCAAGTCCACCGATGCCGGCCTTCTCGGCAATGACTCTCGGCGTCCACTTTGGAACATGCTCACTGGTTACAGTGAATGCGTCAAGAAGACTCTGAACTTTGTGCTGTTCCAGAGAGTCCGCAGAGGTGAGTTCTTGGTCAAGTGGAATCTTGGACAAGTCGATGCCTGTCCAACCACTGACGAGAACTAGTCCGCCAATAGTCGAGGCGTACTTCTGTAGTTCCTTGAGTTTCTCCTGGGCTTCTTCATCAGTGCGACCAACAATGGGAGTAAAAGTCGCAAAGAACTTGAGAGACTGAGGATCTCGGCCTAGTTCAGCGGCCTGCTTCCGAATTGCTTGAATCTTGGGCTTGAGTAGCTTTGGTGAGTGGGAAGACACGAAAATGCCTTCTGCATGGGTTGCGGCAAACGTCTGTCCAGCTGGTGAGGTACCAGCTTGGAACAAGAATGGTGTACGCTGAGGCGAAGGGTCGACAATATGGCGAGTGTCCAAGTCAAAGAACTTGCCATGATGGTGGATGGTTCTGATCTTGTCGGGATCAGCATAGCTGTCGTTTTCTGGATCAGGGGAGATGGCATCATCCGCCCAAGAGCCTTCCCAAAGCCTGCCGGAGGTTAATATGGAGCCAAAACGAGGCAACAAAAAGGTTCATACTTGTATAGGACACGCAGGTACTCATCGGCCTGCTCGTATCTCTCGTCATGTGCAATGGGACTGTCCAGGCCAATGGCTTTGAAGGCCGCTTTCTTCCAGCTTGTGACAATGTTCCAGCCTTTCAAATGATTAGTCCCTCATGCTTGTCGATCGGCCACTCAATGCTTACCAATTCTTCCTCTGGTGAAGTGGTCAAGTGACGAGAAGCGCTTTGCCAGGAGAAAAGGTGGCTCAAAGGATGTCGATGCGGTGATAGCAAAAGACAAGTTCTTGGTCACAGCTGCCATGGCACTGATAGGAATAGTTGGATCTGTCATAGGCCATTGAGCTGCACGACGAATGCAGTTGTCCAATTTTCCTTCATAAGTGTCATAGCCTCCGTAGGTATCTGCTAGGAAGAGCGCATTGATACCCCCCTTCTCAAGCAGCTTGGCCAAGTCGATCCAATACTGAAGATCGCGCTTTGTGGCTGATTTATCTACTGGATTCTATCTGTTTTCAGCATGAACCTGATGCACAGATTGTATAAAACTGACCTTCCATTGGCCTGGCGATAAGTGCCCAATGGTTGACATGTCAAAGGCATTGATGATGATTTTCTTCTTGATATCATTGTTGCCGTTGTCGGTTGCACTCCCGTTCGCTGCTGGGCTGGACGCCATTTTAACGGTAAAAGAAATTATAAGTCAGTCAACGATTACAGATTGTTTTGTAACCGCTCATGTAGATGGAGGAACTGCGATGGCTGCCAGTTGAGTTTTATCACGCAAATCCATTGCAAGTCCGAATTGCCTCGAATTTATGTTGACGAAACCCCGCAAGGCCAATCACGCCTTCGTATCTTTAATGCCATTCAAGATACGAATGATCACGTCTTCAGTAATAGCAGGATCTAAATTGAATGATTACTTGCTGAGACTCTTGCGTGATCCCGATAACGGATGTCACAATCATTGTACGACCCCGCGCCTTCAACGGACTCCAGATCAATTACCGTATGTTCTAGACTCAAGATGTAGGATAGGGAGTAACAAAAAGTATTAGCATTTTTTTGTCTCTTTGGAAGTATTAAGCTACGCATCTATATCTGTACGGCAACATACACAAACACAACGAGATGTCAGCTTGACTTGTTACTAACACTTGAGTGCCCAAATCATTCACATTTTGCGACAAGGGAAAAGGCAACTGGTTTAACAAATTGATTTTTTAACATAATTCGTGAAGCGTAAGCGAATGTGAGGTATTCTAGTAGTAATACATAAAACCACTTTCGAGGAAATGGCATGAATCAAAGAAGGTATCAGGTCAGCGCTCGCCAGAAACGTCCATCAGTTCCTTCTCAACTGCCCCAGGCAGATATTCGATTCAACAAAGTCCTTTTATTTTGATCTTTGGTTCTTTAGTAAGCCTTCTGGCCGACGACATTGCCGGGACCGGAATATCGGGCAACAGTGTACCAAGCGCCTTTGGAATCCTTGGCGGCACCAATACCGATCTTTGTTGACGTCTTCCAAACACATTGAGCTGACGAACAGTTAGTTATATACAGTGAGGTGAGGGGTTGGTAATCTTACTGTAATGTCCGTACATCGAGAAGTTGCCCTTGGGGATAGTCTCTCTCTTGTAGTACTTCTTCTCGTTGAGCCTAAGGCATATTGTCAGTTACGTATCATTCTAAGAGAAGGGTTGACGTACCAGCCCTGAGTACCAGCAGTGATAGGGTTCTTGAATCCATTGCTTGCCCAAGCATATGCGAGATTCTCGCCTTGGTTGGGACGGTCCGATCCTGAAGAGTGCTTCAGCTTACCAGCCTTGGCCAACTTCTTAGCATAAGCTGTAGCAGCTGACTCGAGCTTAGTATCCCACACCAGACTCTTGACCTTAACCTTGGAGCGAGCGACATTGTGGCGACGGAGAGCCTCCTTCTTGTCAGAAGACAAGGCCCGGGGGAAAAGCCTTGCAAAGATGCTGCGCTTCTCCTCATCAGTGTCCTCAACCTCTGTATCCTCATCATCGTTGTCAGGGTAAAAGATGACGGGATCGAGGCCCAAGCGGGTGACGTCAATGTTGGCCTCTAGAACGCGAGGCTTGTTGTAGTCACTGGGAACCTTGTAGTCGGTCTCAGCGCTGACTTCGGCCTTGGCGGAAACACCATCAGAGTCTCCGTTCTCGTCTTGAAGACCAAAGCCATTGACAGCGAGGTCAGCGTCCAGGAGTTTGTTGGAGGGTGCTGCAATCACCGTTGAGAGAAACGATGAAGCAAGAAGAAGGGAAGAGTGGATATAAAGAGTTGGTAAATGCATTTTGTCTGAAAGTTGAAGATTCTTGGTATAAGATTGAGTGTTTCTGTGGCGTGATAGTTGGAAATATGTTTCAAGAATGCCTGATTCTTGGTCCTTATATAAACTTCAAAAAGCGTCTTGTATGATGATCCAGTCACCTAAAGATGGGAACTTCTCTGACGTCGGTGAGTGGCGGGGATGGGACTGAGTTGCGGATAGATCACAATCCGTGAGATCGGCGACCCTGAAGACCCTTACTTGGGATGCCAAACCTAACTTTAAGTACCCAGGGGCAAAAGTTAAATTTCTCCCCTCGTTTTCACGGAGGTATCTTTCAGCTGCCATTCTGCTGTTTTCGATGCTTGGGAGTTATGCATTTTAGTGGTCTGGCCCCTCGGTAGTTATGCTGGATCAAGATCGTGATGTCTCAGATGTTTGCGACTAGTGGTTCTTACAATCCCTTGTTGAAGCATTCAATAAATGACATTTCCCGGCAAACAATGCAAGGGAGAGACAATCCCATTGTCTGCCATTGACATTTTTCTTCGCTACTTTGCTCCAGGAAATCTGAGGCAAATTGTCGCAACGATAGAGTTCGACTTAGCAGCGGAGATGAGTCCGCAGACCTGGAGAGCTGTTGCTCATGAAATCATCACTTCAAGTTCCTGAGAATTCAGCGAATGATAGCATCTTGATCTGAGTTCCTGCCCATTTGCCGGGTATTCAATGGATGCACAATGGAGGTGTCAGCTGAATACGGTGATGATTTTGGCCGTTCCCGGAACATCTGCATTCCAACCGCCGCGTCATCCACAAACTCGGTCTAGTCTACAAGCGTTTCGAAATCTCAACGACCAAATAACGGGCGCGATGTGACATTTCTTAACCTTAAACGCAGACCAAAGCGAGTTGCGCATTCGTCATTCACATATGTGAGACAATCCATTGCATTGTTGTCCTTGGGCCGTGTAGCCCACAATACCTGCCAATGAGGAATGCCACTCAAACCTTGAGCAGCATAAAGTCACCAGCCTTACCCAAAACGGGAGAGCTGAAGCCGTTGGTCTAAAAAGTCTTGACGCAGGGGAATTCCAGGTACGTGGAGGAGGTCTTATGACGGCAGTTGCAGATCCGTCTGATGCGTGCCGACTCTGTCACTTTAGGCTGAAATGGGCCTCGTCGAGCATGCATCATCAGTATAGATTGCCACGAAAAGCTGTGAAAGCCTTGTAGGGTCCAAGAGGTGAGAAGGCGGTCTTTGTCACTTTGGTTCTCAATCTCTTCACTGAAAAACTCCGTGGATCTTACCGCTTCCACTGCGGGTTGCTATGATTCAATACAGGAGGTATTGATGATGACTGATCCTTGCGAGCAAAAAGCTCAAACTTCCCCAAGAGTACTTTAGGATTGTGGTTCACAAAAATGAGGCAACTACAGCTAGGCTCATGTCAGTAGCGTTGCCAAAATCGTCTATGGCTTGGCATCGATGACCTGCTACGAAGAGAGTTAGAAGTGACGCATGTAGCACGGCCGTCCTCATTACAAGAGTTTCTCCGTAGGGTAATCCGATCATAATGACAGAATGGCTTACGAAGGAGTCGAGGAGCTGTAAATCCCGATATAGTGCATCTTTCAGTAAAGATCCCAATTACACTCGTCAAGTCTTGGAGATGAGCAATGTAGCGGCCCCAGCATCACAAAGACTTTCTATACGGGCACCGCATCCTGATTCGCTTCTTAAACCCCTATGATATATTCTACTTGTGCTATTATGTACGATACGAAAGTATAAGCATGTTGGTATAAGGGTAGGAAAAGGTAGCAGCTTCGTTTTTAGCTGTACAGTGTAAGGCGGTGTATATACGGCTTCGTTTTGGCAGTGTTGAGAGATAAGATAAGACTTCAGCATGCTACCAATGCCGGAACTTTGATAATCCGCCACAGATGGACTTCCGACATTTGCTGATCTGTCAACTTCACACTGTATGTAGGCTCGCGTTGTCGTACTGCTACAGGGTAACTGCAGACCATCGAGCCTACGAATTGCTAGAATGAGCGGCATTCTGAGTCAAGATGAATCGATCGATAGCTGTTAACAAGACCCTGTTTGAATTCATTTGAGTTTCTCCAAGGGACTGGTTTCATCTTCGCCTAATCATTCTAACTGATATCATGTGTTCATTCATTTTTTTTCGGGTAGTTACTTTAACAATCTCCATGTCGGTATGCTGAAGTATGTCTGCCTGAACATCTCACAATCAGTATCTCGCCCCAAGTCCCCAATAAGCTATCATCAATGTTACTATTTAATCGTATTTTGGTCGCAGAAGATTGCGAAGAGCTTACCATTATTACAATCAATGACGCTGGTTTTTCGGATTGATAATCCGGGTCCCTGCACCCGTGGCTTTCGTGGGGTAGCACTTTAATTGCTCGCATATGGACCAATCCTGGACACTTCAATAAGTGATCACATGTCCAAAACCTCGAAAATGCTATCTCAGTGCGAACATTTCTAAAAATCGAGATACACATTTAATTGAGGCTGAATTACCCATGTTCTAGGCTCTGAAAGGGCTTGGCTTAGGTGCTACACCTCCGCGGTGCAGCAGTGCAGCATCGGCCACTGATGTGTCAATTGATGAATTAATGCCCTGTAGCGGCCACTGTTTCTCTTATCAAAGATACCGCCCTGCAGGTCGCTTGGCCGCCGGCCAGTGATCAACCGTTTCTTATTCCCTCGCTTTGATGTTTGCGCTGATAAGGGCGCATTCGAGGCTGGGGTTCTTGGCCAATTGCGTCCGTGCGTTCTTATCATTGCCCCCATGGGGAATTACTTATCGTGCAGTCTTCACCCGAGAATTGCTTATCTTGAGAGCCTGAGAGGCCCGCCGGCACTTGTACGGCGGGTTTATTATCTTGAACGCCAAATCATGCACCCCAATATCGATGGGTTTATGCACTCCTCTCGAAGCCTAATCGGGACAGGAACACTTTCTTTCTCGCTTTGACCTATGAGCGCCACCAAATTTGATTAGTCAATGCGGCAGTCATAAACACACATTGCAGCTCATTAGCTAATTAGGTTTAGTGAGGGTGCATAATCTGGTTGATAGGCGTGCATGATCCGGCATTGCATTATCTTAGGTTTTGCAAAACGGCTGTCATGGCTGGATATATAACAATGATGAAGATCTCCATGGAAATAATTGTGGCAAATGCTCTCGTGATAGACTCTTGAATCCTAAACACCAACCTTACTGCAAATATATCACAATGGCTGGTGGTGGCGGTCCTTCATCCGGCACAGTCGAGCCTCCTCTGAGCCAGGCCTACGGCTATGGCATCGTCGTTGGTCTCGGCTTTCTTTTCGCCCTGGGCATGATCTTCACGACATGGGTATTGAAGCGGTACAACCATGAGAAGCAGACCTCGGAAATGTTCAACACCGCTGGCCGAACGGTCAAGTCTGGTCTTGTTGCTTCAGCTGTTGTTTCTAGCTGGACTTGGGCTGCTACCCTCCTTCAATCATCTGGTGTTGCGTACCGATATGGTGTCTCTGGACCATTCTGGGTAAGTCGACTGTTTGTGTGTCGTGAAACGTGAATTGTGACTGATAATTGCAAAGTATGCTTCTGGTGCTACCGTTCAGATCATTCTCTTCGCCACCATTGCCATTGAGTTGAAGAGAAGGGCTCCCAATGCGCATACCTTCCTTGAGGTCATCCGAGCTCGATATGGCCGCATTACTCACTGTGTCTACATTTGCTTCGGCCTTTTTACCAACATTCTCGTCACTGCCATGCTCTTGACTGGTGGCTCTGCTGTAGTCACTTCTCTTACTGGCATGCACACCGCTGCAGCTTGTTTCTTGCTGCCTCTTGGTGTTGTTCTGTACACCATGTTCGGAGGGTAAGTTGAAATCGATTTCTAATGTAAGAATGGGCCTAACTCGCGGTCTAGTATCAAGGCCACTTTCTTGACAGACTATGTCCACACGGTTATTATTCTTGTCATCATCCTCATCTTTGCGCTTACTGCCTATGCGACTGGTAGTGAATTGGGATCACCCGGCGAAGTCTACGATGCGCTCACCAAGGCCGCCAAGACTCATCCCGTTGATGGCAATGCCGAAGGTTCATACCTCACCATGCGATCTCGCGAGGGCATCGTCTTCTTCGTGATCAACATTGTTGGCAACTTCGGTACTGTCTTCCTGGATAACGGTTACTACAACAAGGCCATTGCCGCTCACCCCGTCTCTGCCCTTCCTGGATACATCATTGGCGGCCTTTCATGGTTCGCCATTCCTTGGCTCTGTGCTACAACCATGGGTCTCAGTGCTTTGGCCCTCGAGACCAGCCCTTCGTTCCCTTCGTACCCTAACCGCATGGACCCCGCTGATGTCTCAGCTGGTCTTGTTCTACCGTACGCTGCTGTTGCATTGTTGGGCAAGACTGGTGCTATCTGCACTTTGATCATGATCTTCATGGCTGTTACTTCCGCAACCTCAGCTCAGCTCATCGCTGTTTCCTCCATCTTCACCTATGATGTTTACCAGTAAGTCTCTCGTGTGAGAAAATCCGTAGCTTACGCTAACGCTCCTCCAGGACCTACATCAACCCCCAGGCTTCTGGCAGCCGACTTATTGGTGTCTCGCATACTACTGTCTGTCTCTACGGTCTCATCATGGCCGGTTTCAGTGTTGGACTCCACTACGCCGGTATCAGCATGGGCTGGCTGTACCTCTGGATGGGTGTCATGATCTCTGCAGCTGTCATCCCAGCCACTCTGACTCTTCTCTGGAAGCGCCAGAACTGGATTGCCGCCGCGGCGTCTCCCGTCCTCGGCCTTTTCTGTGCTCTCATCGCCTGGACTGTCACCTGCGCCAAGGAGTTTGATGGTGTTCTCAGTGTCGATAACCTCGGTTCCAACAACCCCATGCTTGCTGGCAACGTCGTCGCCCTGTTGAGTCCCCTGATCTTCGTGCCGCTCTTCACATTCGGCTTCGGTTCAGACAGCTATGATTGGGCTTCTATGGCTGCTATCAAGCAGGCTGACGACACCACCAGCGACTCTAATGGTGACTCCGAGACTGCTGTCGTGACCAGCTTCGCCGTCGCTCCCGAAGAGGACATGGCTAAGCTCAACAAGGCCTCAAAGATCGCCAAGACAATGACTGTCTGCATGACAATCGCTTTCCTGATTCTCTGGCCCATGCCCATGTATGGAACGTCTTACGTCTTCTCCAAGTCCTTTTTCACTGGCTGGGTCGTTGTTGGTATCCTCTGGCTGTTCTGCAGTTCCATCGCTGTTGGTCTTTTCCCTCTCTGGGAAGGTCGACAAAGTCTTGTTCGTGTCTTCAAGGGTATGTTTGGAATGGGAGGACCAGATGTCACAGAGGAGATCCAAGGAAAAGCAGTGCACGAGGAAAAGATTGATGAATTCGAAAAGCAGTAGTCGATAGTAGATTGGGCATAGTTTAGGTTATTTTGGCATCCCAGGACATTTATCAGTTTAAAAAGTGTTAATAAGCAAGGTCTTACGTCACCTGAGTCTATGATCGTGATACAAAGAGGAGCCGTGATTTATGCATTCACTATGTAAAGGCTTAGGAACCATGCCTTTCATTTGCAATGCAATGCTGCCTATATTGGCTATCCTTAGTGCCATAAAAGCGTTCAGGAGCTGCAATACCCTTAAAGATCTTCTCGCCCTCGAGCCGCCAGATGGCAAGATAATGCACTTAGAGTGGAAAGCTGGCATTCTTGAAGAGCCTTTCTCCAGGAGCATGTCCTCGAGACATACCCATAGAAGCATTAAAACAGCTATGGCGCTTAGCCGGAGGCTTCGCGCTCTTGGCTTTCGTGCCGGGTATGCTCGGCCACCAACTGTTCACGACTTTAGAGCTGAGAGTCTGTACTAGATTGGTATACTATATCGCCCCTATTCCTTGCTTATCCTAGATCCCTAGCTTTACTGACAATTTAGTAGACCAGCCCTACTCTACGGCTCAGATGATAAAGCATGCAGGCCAGAGAGATACAAACACTTACAACAACCACTATATGCCCAACAATAGCGGTACAGACAGTCAAGCTAGCTCCTTTGGCATAGAAGTACGCAGTGTTGTCAATAATCTTTTCCGGGGCTTGACCGTCGCTCGAAACCCGCACCTAGCGCAGTCTCTCCCAGCAGAGAAAAGGGAAGCACTGCACACCAGCCTTAAGTTCCTGGCCATTGAAGAGGAGCTTATGAACCTACGAGGGCGAGAAAGCAAGAAGTCGACCTCCCGTCGCAAGCAGCTTTACGAAAAGAAACAAAAGCTAGCAGATCAAGAACTCCGGGAATAGCAGAAGACTCAGCCATGTCAACCGATCACAGTTCCTGGTGGAAAAGACCCTCCATGCTATCACCAAAGCATATCCAGTCGTGTCAGATTTCTCATGCCAGAGAGGGACCGACTTACAGAGAATCTCTTCGAGACTGATGCCCTGCGAAGCTCGACCGGTCTTCAGGTGCTCCGCGATATGATTGCTTTGTGCGAGACAGATGTAGAAGTGAAGCTTCGCCCAGGACTGGAACCAGACTTATGCCAATGTGGCAAGGCAACCCGAGGCGAAAGCTACCCGAATCATCTTGCGCTGCCAAAGATCTGACGTCCTTACGATCGGAGACATGTTTACACGTGTTTCAAGAACTCATGCAGTGGCTTTGCTGAACTCTGCTTCCTGTGCAACGAGTGGATCATTGGTGAACAGCCATAGAGTGATCATTGCCGCTCGCATCTTGATTGTCCGGAGACCTTGCCAACCTATTGCGACCCGCTGACTTACGGCGGTGTTTGGCCACAGCTAGCTACTGCGTGCTTTGTATAGCGGAGTCTTCACTGGCGCCAGAAGTACAACTGCATCAATTCCTCGATCAGTATTCGTAGAGAGACCATGTCTACAGACACTTCCAATCCTATGCCCAAAATGTCGAAGACGGCAAGCCTGCACCGTGCCCTCATCCTCACAGGCGGTATAATACCAAGCTGGAATCTACCAAACAATTGGAGTTCCATCTTTTAGATGCTCATTGCCCAGAATGTATCATAGAATCAAGCATCCTAGATGTGCCAAAGGAGGACGAGGATGTAGCATCTCCAAGGAAGAAGAGGCAGTTGAGCGTCGGCACAAATATTTCAGAGATCAAATGCGACACAGAGCTTCAATTCATCAACCAGACAACTAAAATCATGCAGCAGTATACTTCAAAGATCCCATCTACGCCAGTTCTCAAAGGCTTCATATCTCCTATTCTCAGTTGCGACAACTACACCCTGTCCAACCCTCTTCGAGGGAACTTAATGTGATTTTGACTGTGTTTATTCATGCCACGTGTGACTTCGTTAGTGGCCATGTCTGGGGGATTAAGCTTTTCTAGCAGCTATTAATAAGGTTACTAATTAAGTTATTATAAAAGCGTATTATTCTGCTTTTAATTAAGAGGCTTATCTTTATTAAGGCTATATATATATTACTTTCTAAAAGCTAGAGTTAAATGGGACTTTTTAGTGTAGTGGCTTGATATGCCTTGCTGAGGCGTTATAAGCTTTAAGTATCAATCAACACCCTGTCTAAAGACGAAGCTACTGAAGATATCGAGGCTCCCTCTAGTTAGACTTTATTAACTTGTGCACCCGAATCTTTGAGCTACAACGCGCTGCCAGAATGATTACCGCCGTCGGAAAGCAAGGAGTCTACACCCAAGACAATTCGAAGCCCCGAAGCCGATGTCCCCCATTTTGATATCTCCGAGGCATAACCTTCTCACCCTTACCTGAACCGGAAGTTTTAGCGTCTTACCTAGCCGTCGACAATAGTAAGGAGATGCTAATTGATGATGCAATTATAACTACTTGTGACGGCCTGCCTGTTTGCCCAGATATGGATTGGTTGTCCTTGGATAAGAAGGAAGGGCATGATGCAGATGACGACCATCCTTATCCTTCTGTGTAACACTTGAGTTAAAGCTCCTCGCTGGGCGAGATTATTGTTGATTTGCCACCTCTCTATTATCGGATATCCTTAAAAAAGTCTTAATCTGAGTCTTGCATTACGGTGCAGGCAAGGCAACTCAGACCCGTTCGTATTAAGATAAGGACTAAAGGGCAAGGTATAACTAAAGAATACCTGGCGGGAGATAAGTCCGGTCGTGTGAGGAAAAAGAGGATCAGGATTATATGTTCTGGCACAAAAGGAACTAGCGGTAGTTAAGAGCATTATGTTTAGCAATTGGGGTCGGACACACTAACGTGTATATAGTCAATAGTTAATGTCCAACGTGTCGTCGACAGAGTCGTGGTCTATGCACATGATCCAGGGCATAGGCCAGGTCACGCGATATATGCCTGAATCGGTCAAGTCGACTCAGCTCACAAAGGAGTTGCTAGACGTCTATCGTTGCCTGGAGATTAATCGAGCGATACTCTATAGCACACAGACCAGCCTTGTGCCAGGCGCCACGGCGGAGAGCGATATAGCTTACTCAGGATATTCGGGCTTGGCTCTATCCCAGGAACTCATGCTCAAAGCCTGCCTTCTCAGCCATAAGTACAGACCAAAATCCATTGGCACGTGTCTTTCTCCTTCCTTCCCCTCAATCATGAAATTGACATTGGCAATTCTAGACAGGATGTTCGACAAAGTGCAGCCTTCTTCATCCGTGCTCGACAAGAGCGCTGTTGCGGCGTCATAGGCCATCCGAGGCACAAAATGTCTGCAAAAGCTGAAATCGGCATCATTGCGCGCAGCGAAGGAATCATCAACCAGCTACAATCCAGTCAACAAGCTTGCATTAATCAACTGCTGCAGCCTGCAATTATACCTCTGCCGCAACTTTGGCTACTTCCCTTACTTCCAAGGCCGACAGGATTCACCAGCCCTGGCCAAGGATAAGACCGGAGAGGCTAAGAATAGAAAGGGCGCTAGACATGATTCATCGGACGGGTTTAGTGGTCTCCAAGTGGGTTGCCAAAGACCTTTAGGCTCTTTAGGAGTAGCGAAATAGCTACCTAACAGAGTAGGAGCTACCTATCACCTCCGTGACGCGAGATTTACCAGGCATAGTACTATCATCTACCTTGCGAAACGCTCAGCACTTTCGGCAACGCCAGTACCGGCAGATTTCAGCCGCCTGCTCTAGTCAAGAGGTCTCTTCTTATCAAGTCATTCAATAATATCATTCGACTCAAGTCTAGACTTAGGTAGAAAGATTCAAGAGTTTCAAATGCTCTAGATTAAATCGGCTACTCAGGATCCCCCATGATAAGGCTAACCAAGCGAACAATAGCGTCAACGTCTATCCTCGTCCCCTTTATCAAAACCCACTTCTTAGGCTGGAATTCCAGCTAATTAGCCAAATATCTTCCTCTTTTGTATCGCCATATGAGGTTGCGGGTCGTTCCCGAGCGTCGTTATATGTGGGTTGAGTTATCTCGGGTATTTTCCGCACCATTCTCCACTCCAGTGGTTCTCGTCCACTTAGTTAGCATCTACCTTATATCTAAGGTTAGACAGCAGGACAGATATCGATTTAACTTTATACCTAGGATAGACTGTTATGAGCAGTAGTAATTTAGTTGCTCTATCAGTGGGCGATTTATTGGAAAATGCTACTGCAGAGTCGGCCAGTCTTTCGGTGACATGTTATCGACTAACTGACTGACTGACGGATGAATGACTCGACGTAATGGTGACTGGAGAGATGGAGTGTTATCAGAAAGACTGGAGTCTTGGAGTAGGTATGGAGTAAGTGAGTACCTTACCTTGTCATTCAGTTGCAGCTTATCTCTCTGTAGCGGACGATGATGCCTGCTTATCTATCCCACGCGGCGCTCGCTCTGTGTCATTGAAATTAATATCGACAATGACGATTCAGGCAATCTCTAGACCTAGGACAGTCCGACTCAGTCATCAATTAACTTACTCACCCACTCACATACTTGCTACGCGATATCAAGGACCTAAACTCTGATCATTAGCGGCTAGACGCATGCAAGTTCTCTCGGATGGCTTGCCTGCCTGCTATGTGGGACTTATAAGAACTTGTGAACATCTCTCCAAGTGTATATGCTACTCTATCTCGAAGTCTTGGCATCTCATCTCTTTCGAGTTCCGAATTGAAGTCTTAGGTGCATTATTACCATTTGATACGATGAAGATCTCCGGTTTGCTCACAGCAGCCGGTGTCCTCTACACAACTGCGCTGGCCTATCCCTCCAAGGTCGGCACGCTCGACCTCCTCGAGGCATCCGCTAAAGATGTGTCTGAGGCACTGGCACGGGGTAAGGTTACTTCCCTTGACCTGGTCAAGGCATACATGGAGCGCATAGAAGCCAACAACCACAAGGGTTTGCATCTTAACGCCGTTATCGAGACTGCTCCTGTTGCCAAGGTCCAGGATCTGGCAAAGAGCCTCGATAAGGAGCGAGCTGCCGGCAAAGTCAGGAGCCCCCTTCATGGCGTGCCGATCCTCGTCAAGGACAGTAAGTAGTTTCCCCCTAAAAATGTCATGGCAAAAAGGACGAACTTGGATCTTCGAAAGCTGACTTTGTTGCTTCTGATGATTAGACTATAACACGGACCCGTCGCTGGGGATGGACACTACTGCAGGCTCGTTCGTACTCTACTATGCTGGAGGCCAGGCCAAGGGCGATGCGTTTGTGATCAAGAAGTTGCGGGATGCCGGTGCCATTATCTTGGGCAAATCCAGTCTGCATGTTGTAAGTCTTCTTTCTTGAACAAATGAGATATAATCACGAGCGAGACATACTTACATCTTCAAAGTGGTCGGGATTCTCTGGCAACCCGTCTTCGGCCTGGAGTCCCCGCGGCGGCCAAGTGTCTTCTCCCTACGTCAAGGGAGGCTTCAAGGCCGGAGGTGATCCAGGCGGCAGTTCTTCTGGTTCAGGCGCTGGTGTCTCGGCAGGTTTCGTTCCGTTGGCTCTCGGAACTGACACTGAAGGCAGCATTCTTGGGCCTTCGAGCCGTGGCGCCCTGTATGGCCTGCGGCCCTCCATTGGTACCACAAGTCGGACGGGCGTTGTTCCCATCTCCAGCTCCTCCGACACGACAGGTCCACTGGGCAAGACTACGTGGGATGTTGCCGCTACTCTGAGCATCATGGCTGGATTGGACCCTGAGGACCCTGACACCCGGCCTGCTGAGGTCTTCCGCCAGAAGGACTACACCAAGTTCCTCAACACGAACGGCTTCAAGGGACTGCGCATTGGTGTCGTCCGTGACCCGTTCTTCCAGGACAAGACAACCAAGAGAGACGAGCTCACCATCAAGGCATTCGACAAGGCCCTTGTCAAGATGGCCGCCTTGGGCGCGAACGTCATGGAGGTGTCACTCGACCGGCCCCAGGACTGGAACTACACCTTCACTGGCTCGCCCAACAGGACCAACGACGCCATCATCCTGACCCGTAAGTACCTAGTCCCCAATGACAAGTTATTCGCCAATGCCCAGCAATGAACACTTTCCTGACGAAGAAATGAAATTGGCAGAATACGACTTCAAGACGGACATCTCAAACTACCTCAAGGACCATCGTAAGAACTCGACCATCACCGACCTGGGCGGGATCATCAACACAGCAGTCGAGCACTTCGCCCAGGAGTATCCTGAAACATGCTGCTTCCCCACCTTTGTCGCTGCAGACCAGCTCGGCGACAAGGCCACGTCGGGCGCGTACTGGCTGGGTAAGAACTTCTACAACCAGCTCTACGAGGAGGGCCCTGTGGCGCTCTACCGCGAGCACCAGCTGGATCTTCTCGTGCTACCATCCGAGTATGGCGCCGCACGCTTTGGCCCCGTGGGTCGCCAGCCTGTGGGTTCTGTTCCGTTGGGATACGATGAGATTGGGCTGCCGTTTGGCATGGCGTTCGTTGGAAAGAGATATGATGAAGGTACGGTGATTCGGGCCATGTCGGCGTACGAGGCCCATTTCCCCAAGCGTAAGGTGCCGTCGCTGCTCAAGTAGTTGTTTGAGTCGAGAATGGGCTGTCTGTTATAGCTAGGTTTAGCAGCTTAATCGAGGCAAGACCTGTCATGATGAATTGATACTTAATGAAGTTCTCCTTCATAAATTCCGAGAAGGAACTGCTGGCGCTCGGTGGAAAGGATACTTATCACCTATGGAGGACGTGCTATGTACTCTTGGTCAGCGGTACCACAGGGAGTCGTTGAGACAGACAATTACAGCGGTGGAGTAAGAGGTACTTAGGAAGCACACCAGGTCATGGCCCAACGAAGCATGTCATGTGGATGGAGATGATTGCATTTAGTGATGTGATGGTGCAGGAGGGAAAACTATAACGATGCTGTCGTGGCCTCCAGGCTGCCTGTGTAGGTAGGTACCTTTCCTACGTAACTACGTACCCAATACCTCTCACAACCACTGATTGACAGCTCACCCCTTCAACTATGCAGTTCAGTAATGATGATATCAAACAGTGATTTCAGACGTCCAGATACCATGAGTGGGAGGAAGTGAAGCAGTGTAATTCAGTCACATATATATCGTAGCTAAGGTAACGCAAGGCAAGTAGGTACAGTAGGTACCTTGGTGTACCTCAGTCTCTATCTTTGTGTTGGGAATTGGCCTTAGGTACCTGTCGTCTACCAATTTCTGATAGACGCCCAATACCAGCTGAGATTCACTCTTCAGAATTCCCTCCTCGTCGTCTAGATGAGTCCCTCAGCGGTGTCGTCTCCCTGGAAGTAGGAGGGACCCTTTGCGGCTCTCTTCAGAAGCTGCTTGATGGTCACAACCTTCTTCTCGATCCAGGTACCTCTGTCCTTGGGAATATAGGATGGGTACGATTGCAGCATTTCCAGCAGGGAACCATAGCCGAACTGATTGTTGACCTATATTGCCACAGACAGCGTTAGCTACCTTTAATCAACAGACAATTTTGTATTTTTGGGTCATTTTACCTCGTAGGTTCTGTTGCGGAAGCCGGTCGTGTTGAGGCTGTACGCGTGGTACGACGGGCCTCCCATGGCGCGCTTCTTGGGCGGTGCCATGAAGCTCTGGATGGCACCGAAGCGGTTCAGGACCAAGCTGCCGCCCGTGCCGGCTACGAAGCTCCAGACCTTTGCCGTGGCGCTGTACACATGGACTCCGGCCATGTTCACCCGGGAGGACGCAAAGGGGCCTGTGATCTTCGCTGGGTCTTCAATCTCCCAGGGATCCCCGATGTTGGGATACATGGCGATATGGATATCCTCGAGCTGTGCCTGCATGGGGAAAAACATTTGGGCGTGGAGGTGCCTGAACAGACAGACAAAGTCAGCTACCATTACATGTTTTCCATGGATCCCTCGGTAGATGGGGATAGACAGAGAGAGAGACTCACTCCCAGCACTCAAGCATGCCGATCCGCCCATACGGCGTTGACACGACCTTGAAGCCATCAATGGAGCCGTCGCTCCAGAGGTTACGCTCGTAGTTGGACGCGCGCAGCTTCTGCCGGTGGATAAGCTTCTCACCCTCTGGCGACCACAGCACCTGGCTCATGTGAAGCGCGTCTCCAATGCGTTCCGAGGCTCCGATGGCGACGTAGATGCCGGCTGTCTTGACTGCTTTGACGAGGGCCTTCCAGTTCGCGTCTCCCTCTACGATACTGTTGTTGATGTAGTCCTGGGTTTGCTCGACATTGGGGGCATGGGTCATCAACCAAAAGGGGTACCTATACATACACTCACGGGTTAATTAACCCTCTTTTGTGCTTCCCAATAGATTCATTCATCAGAGTACTGAGACAATTACTTACCCAGGGAACCAGACCTCGGAAAACACAAGCATTCCAACTCCGTCCGCAGCAGCCTCATGGATAAAGCTGACGGCCCTCTTGGTTGCAATGTCGATGTTGTAGGTCTTCTGAGGGAGCGACTGAGGCTCGTTGAAAAGATCCACCGGAATGGCTCCTTCGCTAATAGGCAGACCCCAAAGATGTTAACTTCACATAACCTTTTTCACAAAGAAAATGTATCTTTCACTGCAACATGGCTAACCAAAACAAAGCGGAATAGAGGCTTACAAGGGAGACTTGACTACCGTAGCCACGGTGAAGTTCGCCGGGTCAAGGTGATCATAGTAGCCCTTGTCGTTGAGCTTGACGGGATAATCACGCCTGGGCAAGGCGCTACTGGAGACCCCGGAGGCGAGGAGCCCAAGGCTGATGATTGATTGGAATCTCATTTTCTGAATTGAGTTGTCGATGGTCAAAGTATGGAGATCAATTGATTGACTGGGTGTCTACATAAGAGTCTCATCACAGAGCTGCATAGCGAGGTACAACACTGGAGATATATACGACTTTACTTATCTGGCCCGGCCTGAAGCAGTGTAGATATCGATGTAAGTAAGTGAGTAGGTTTGCTTGCCTGAGAATAGAACGACTGGCCGATCTGGACACTATCAATCAATTGGCATTTGTCACGTAAATCATTCTCGCGCACAAATGTGCTTATCACCATTTCATCCCATCCAGGATGCTTAGCTCGGCAAACAGATATCTACCGGCATCGGCGGAGCTCAAACCTCCGCCGTGATAAAAGTGGCCAGCTCGAGATAAGCAGAGGCATTCAACCCACCCCCATTCCCATTCATGGCCAAATTATCGCAATTATGGATCAGGCGGTTTTTCTACGGTGATAAGGCCAAGCGGGGACGGATCTAAATTATTCTAGATATGGAGATGGAATCACTTCTGGGCTAATACTTGATAACATGTCTTGTTGCCAGCAAGTATCCTAAGAGGCTCTCTCTATATGTTCGGGTAATACCCGTTATCAAACAAAACAAAGCCTAAAAAGCACAATTCTTGCCAGATGTCTTTTTATGAACTCTGCTTAGGCAGCTTTTTCTGATAAGCTACCCTTTTTTATCCCTCCTTTTTTTTTTTTTTTTTTTACCCTGGATGGCGCATTTAAGATAAGAGGCTTGTACACTATGTGCATTTACTAGACTAGACAGAGAGTATCTCTATTGAGCATGAGGTGTAAGTAGTTGCCTTTTGAAAAGTATGTAAGTGGCTAAGGCCCTGCTGTACTTGCGGCATTTTGCTGATGCTTAACCGAGTCCTTGATGGTGTATCCCAGAGAAGAGATAACAGAAGCTAGAATTATCATCCACTAAGGAGACTTACGAAAAGGTCATAGATCATTAATAGTGTCTATTTAGCTATAGATATGGCGGAATCATTCCGACGATAGACCAGTTTTGAATAATCATCCTTACACCTTGAATCTAGGCTAGAGGCAATGGTTGTGCAGAAGAAAGTAAACTATTGTATTTTCTTAAGAACGAAAATATGAGAAGAAGGGGAAAAAATGCTGAGATTGCAAGATTAAGGTGATTCTATCTGATAAGGATTCCGCCCATGTATTCATTACGTTTGCAGAGACTTATCTCCCTACCTATGTGCCTATGAGCGATGGTAACTGACCAGTCTAGAATTAACCTATTTCTGATAGAGCCAGGCTGTGCCTAGCATGAGCCAGGTTCTCCTTCTTGCTGCGTGTCATTATCCTAGACCTTGACATTGTAGAATCGAGTGGTCGCTCGTGTCCTGAGGTCTGATGTGAAGTAATCATACCAACCAGCCTGCGACATCTGTCCACGTAGACTGTCACTGGGATGGCTCCTTGGTACATTATGCTCCACTGCGCAAGGACTCGAATATCAGATTGAGCTTTATGATACAAGAGAGGCACGACTGAGGGCACCATGGGGGGAACCACTGTGCCTGGCCCCAGGAACCGGGGTTGTTGGATTTCATGTATGCCTGCAGCCTGGAGGCGAGGGCGTAGCACATAGTACATCACTCCGTGTTAGTAGCTGTGCGGGCTCCAGCGGGGGCTTGAAACAGGGCTAAGCGCTCAGATTAGGCTTTAATCATCCTGGCTTACCCCTATGTTACATTCTGCTCAGGCTAAAGCAGCGCCAGCTCAGGTTCCACGCCGGAAACGGATTTAGGAGGCAAGGTTTGTCGGGGATGACTATAGAGGTAGTTACTCTATTATCATAGCTAGATCCTGATCATCTGATACAGAGCGCCTTCCCGAATACTATTGACAGACAATATCTAAAATGCTTAACATCAACCTGGCTTACAGCGCCCCCATCAATCCAAGTGGTGCTTCTCCCATCCTGTCAGAAGCTCAGATCTGGAATGGCCTTAGGCGCAAGGTCCGGAAAGCCAACGAATTTGTGGCTCCCATTCTTGAATGCGAAGTCCTTAGTGAAGAAGATACAGCTTCAGGCACAAAGGTCACCCGGCAAGTCGTATTTGACAAAGAAGCACGAGGTACCAATGGCAATGTTGTCAAAGAGGTAGTCTACGAATTTGCGCCAACGCGTGTCGATTTCTATCACCCAGATGGTAGCAAGATCTTCAACATCGTCAGTGTTGACCAAGAGGATAACCTGATAATGACTTATGCTTTTGAATGCCGACATCCGCGGGTTGAGGCAGAGACCGGACAGGCCAAAGAGTTGCGCGACGAGTATCTTAAGGTGAGCCTTTACATATACTTTATACAGCGTCGAAACTGACATAATATCTCAGATGGCTAAGGGAACCGTGGAGGGTACTATCACTACTATTCGCAAGTTGGTCAAAGAAGGCGAGCTTTGAGAAAGACTCGGCCATAAGCAAGAGGATGGCACTATCTACTTTCCAGGTTTTCAAGACTGGGCTCACCGCAAAGGGGTATCAATCTATCATTCGGGAGATATCTGCGAGAAGGAATGCGCTATACTAAGAAACCAAAAAGACATAAAAAGACATATCGCTCGCTAATAAAGGAGTGCTTTCCTGGTCCTGATTGCTCCCTCCTCAGAGTTGTGCCTTTTACAAATACTAACGGCAGGATCACAACGCAATCGTCTGCTCTCGAAAATACTTCTCCTCAGTTTCAGATCTCCTAATTGGGATGATCCAGATATCGTACGGAATGTATCCGCTATCGGGGCCAAGTCCATCAAGATCATTTCTGATTAGGCCTTTGAAGCGAACTTTCATATCCTGAAACGCAACATCGTCGTTTTTATGGACTCTATCATCCCAACTTCTACCTTCGCGCTGAACGATAAATTGAACAGCGTCAATATCGCCGAAGCTATGTATAAATTGGAACTCGGACATTGACATGCGGCCGAATGTACCGTGATGCTCCCACAGCGTAAGGTTTCCTGGTGACTTTTCGACACTGTATTTAATACCGTATCTTGGCCTTCTAGTAGTAGCCTCTGGTGTTTGATAGGTTCCCCGAGGGAGAGGGGGTGGAGGCATAGCACTAGTCGCTTGATTTGCCTCTAGTACTGGGGTTATGTCTTCGGTAGCGAGCTGAGTCCTATCGAAGGACATTGGCTCTGAAGTTGCGCGGGGATTTTGCGAGGTTCCGTCATTAGAAGGTCCAGGATTCTCTGTTCCAAGCTCTGGACTAAGACGGGATCCCGGATCGCTTTGGCGACTTGGAGGTGGTGACAAGGATTGAGAGTCATCCTCCGTATCAAAAGTCGGCGTTTCGACAAAGTTAAGGCGTTGGACTGGCCGGCAGCTGCGGCCTGATGAAGTATATCTTTCAGCAAACCCGTCTATAGCCCGAGCGATTGTTTCCGCTACGGCTGTGGTCTCTAGACGTTCAGTCATCTGGGCAATAGGGGCAGTTGGCCCAGAAGAGATTGCAGTACCGCTCGGAGTATTTATGGCAGTTGTGGAGGCTTGAGGTGGCGGTGTAGTGTTGCTCAAGTTGCCTGCCGATGAAGTCTGATATAGTCAGCTGATAACCCTTTATGCCTCGCTTCTGTAGAGGGGTAAAGGTGTCAAGATCGAGAAATCTACCTACTTGGTTATCTGGCCTCATAGGGCGTAGAAGAATATGGTCTATGTCTGGAAGGTCATCATCCGAATCGACTTCGTTATATGGGTCTGTGTCCATTTCCTCGCTTGGCACGGATGGTGATACGACGGTACTGACAGCAAAAGTGTTAGCTAAAGTAAAGAACTCAAGAATTCACAATACCTTTGTCCAAGTGTTTGAGACCTTTGCCTCTCGTGGCGTACAGCTTGTTTCTTCTTGGACGGTGAGCTAGGACCCTTTTGGTGTACTTGCTGGTTGTGACGCAAGAAGAGCTGAGTAAGTAGCTTGATGATTCTAACACTAGGTAAGTAAGATATTCTTGCAATATTTTGGGGTTCCTACTTTTCGTTATCCCGTCCCCATACTAGTGAGCCTCCAGAAGAAGAGCTCTCACTTGATGGCCAGAATTGCTGTCCTCGACCTTCTGCAATTGCGAATCTCTTCGCCATAGCCTCGAGGTCCTCTCTCTGGGTTTTATCGGTCCATTTGATCAGAGAAACCCCAGGCGCTCCATTGCAGGTCCTGTAGCCCTCGATGAATTTCTTATACGCCTGCACGAAAAATCGACTGTCGGAACTGGACCGCGGATAACCCAATGCGATTTGGAGAGGGGTTATTCTTGGAATGTCACCAGTCTTCTCCCTGCTCATGGTTGATAGTGACATTTAAAGAATACTGCGAGTCTATAATGCAAAGTTCTGCTCGGTTGAGATCTGGATGTATAGTCAAAAGGCAAAAAAATACCAATAGGCCAAGACACTGAAGGAATAGAAATGCATTCCCGTGAGGGGAGGCCTCTGCCTGATTTTATGACCAATTCTGCCTCAGCTGAACATCCTGGCCAAGCCGAAACCTGGGGAGAAACGTACATGAACCTTAAGCGCTCTCAGAAAACGTCTAGGCCTCTGAAGTTGGCCTCTCAGCCTCGCGACGAAGTGTGTCATGGAAACAAACAAAATCTGCATATTTCTGCGTCTTGGGCATTGTGAGCGTCTTTAATGTCATTTTTTAGCATCAGAATTGAAGTTTTGTCAATCAAAATATTTAACCCAAGAATTGAGTGCTAGAATGAGTTAATCCGCATTGAGAAGTTGTGTTGGGTCAGAACCAACAGCTCTTGAGAATGAGGGTGTACCAACTGCATGAGCTCGAACCAATAAAAAGAGTGGTTTTTAGGCAGAGAGAGGCGGTGATCCATAAATAGCACAATCTTTAACCTTTTCTGGCATTTTTTCCATTTTGTTTGTTTCACTTTCGTCGACTTTGGATTTTGCGATTGATTCTGAAGCGATTGCTGCCTTTGATGTGTTGTCGCTGCGGCGCAGCCCATGCTTGCATGGGTGAGGGTCAAAAATGCCTTACAAGAACCATGATCTACACCGAATTGGCAATTGAGAGATTGATGCCAATTAAGTGGAAGTAATTGAGTATCCAAAAAGATACCCTTTCGTTTTCATATTCACTTCTTACTTGTTTCTCGCAGCAAATCAGTGCTGTTATTGGCTGCTGTTCCTCCATTGAATCGGCTCATTTGAGTCTGGCAGAATTGTTATCCGAGAGGAGCTTGGTTCTCATGCAAAGGCCCATCCCAAGTCATATTATCTCCGCATTCAACCTTTCTAGAACTTCTACTGTACTTTAGGATGAGGTCTCCGTTGCGCCACCTCTGCTGTCAACTGTACTTAGGTGAACTCAATCGTAAGCTAGCGCTAGTGAGCTCAATTGATCCACAAACTGCCGGCATTGCAGGATTACACATTGTTTGCTATGACAGTCGTTCAGACTTCTACTGGTCGCACATTTCCAAACGCGGCACAAAAACGTGTCGCGTATCCCGTCTTCTGGTCCTAGTTTCTCAGGGACATGTACTGCATGAGCACGCGATAACTGACGAAAAAGATCATGATGTTGCCGACATCAGCCCGTCAATGACTCAGGCAGCCCATTCCCTGTAGGAGCGGGGAAATGTTAAGCTTGATTACCCAAAAGTCAAGCTTATTATCCCACGTCCAAGAGAGTCGTTACGCAAGAATCTCTACCCATCAAACCCCATCAGGCAGGTGAATAAACACGCCGATCCCTCCCCGCAGCAAAGCCAAGTAGCCAAGCCAGCTCAGCCATTGGCCGAACCTGGGGAGCTTCCCAAGAGGGTTACAACGGCAAGGCATGACGACATTCGCGAGAGCTATCCCGAGCTCAGGATCGTAAGCTTACCGACTGGGAAGGGAAGTTCATCCATCATGATAAGAGCTTGGGCAAATCAAAGGCCAGCTTGGCCCGAGATGGGATCCTGTTTGTTGGGAATACCAAGGACCTAAGTGTTTGTTTATGCAATGGTTCCATTGTAAGGTAACATGACACTGCAGAATGGGGTTGGTCATGCTTGCGAGAGTTGCATTTATATCCGAAGCTTCCCATTGCTCCACGACCACTTCCCCTCCCAGGCCAAGTGTTGCGAAGTTCGATTGCCATTGAGCCTTCAATATGCATTTCCGACAGCTCTCGACAATCGCAGCTTTCGCTGCTGGGGCATCTGCTTGCCAGCGCGATCTTGTTTTGGGCAAGCGACATACACATCGCCAGCCACTAACCAAGCGCAATGCCGATTGGCCTCCAGTCTTAACCGAGCAAGAAACTCTTCTTGTCAATTCCTTTGACAATTCGTCAATTGACAAGTGGTCTGACTACTACGGTCACCAGAATAAGTTGGCCGGCTATGGAAAAGAAGCTGCCCAGTGGACTGCTGATCGTTGGTCCGAGAGCGGATTTGATGCGCATCTGGCGGAGTACCATGTGTTCCTCCGATATCCAGTCAGTTCATCTCTCTACTTCACCGGCCCCAACGGTACAACCACCGAGGTGAACACCAAGGAGGAGGTGCTTGAGGAAGATGATGTAACAGGCTGGGATGTGCTTTCACAGCAGACCTGGTTGGCGTACTCACCGACTGGAAATGCTTCTGCCGAATATGTCTACGCGGGGTAAGTGAAGTTCCAAAGGCATTCGGAAATTGATCACTGACTTTTGAACCCTAGCCGAGGTTCCATTGACGATTTCGATCGACTAGTCGAGCTTGGTGTTGATATCAAGGGCAAGATTGCTCTTATCAAATATGGTGGTCTGTTCCGCGGTCTCAAAGTCAAGAATGCTCAAGACCACGGCGCCATTGGTGCCATTATCTTTACCGACCCTGGCGATGATGGAAACATCACAGTTGCGAACGGGTACGAGGCTTATCCAGGTAGGACTTCTCCCATGGAAGCTCCGAGGAGCCGATGCTAACTGAAACTGAATTCCAGATGGCCCTGCCAGAAATCCCAGCTCTGTCCAAAAGGGCTCAACACTATTCCTGTCTACCCGTACCGGCGATCCTACAACTCCTGGCTACCCCTCCAAGAAAGATTCACCGCGAGCGGATATCTCTGAGGTCATTGCCAAGATCCCAGCTCTGCCCATTTCTTACTCGGCTGCTCAGCCTCTGCTGCAGGCTCTCAATGGCCATGGTGTTACCGCTGAGAAGGTAAACCGCACTGCTTGGACAGGCGGTCTCGATGCTGATTATAGCTCTGGTCCTGCACCTGGCGTGAAGCTCGCTCTCAGCACCGTCTCGCGTGATTCTATCGAGCCAGTACACAACGTCATTGGAGTCATCAACGGAACCAATGCCGACGAAACTATCATTATTGGAAACCATAGAGATACATGGATGGTCGTAAGTAGAGCTGCAAGCAGATACTCAAAGTTCATCACTGACTGTTTAGGGCGGTAACGGAGATCCCAACTCTGGCTCTTCCATCCTCATCGAACTTGCTCGCGCATTCAAGAAGCTCACTGATTCAGGCTGGAAGCCCAAGCGAAACATTGTTCTAGCATCTTGGGATGCTGAAGAATGGGGTATCATTGGCTCTACTGAGTGGGTTGAAGAGCATGTCAACTGGCTCACCGACACTGCTGTCTCATATCTGAACATCGATGTTGCCGTCAGCGGCCCTCGACCTAACCTTGGTGCTTCACCTGAGCTTCACACCTTTGCTACCGAGGTTCTCAAGAAGGTCGTTGATCCCAACTTTGGTGGCTTCAATCAGTCACTCTATGACGCTTGGCATGCTGCCAGTGAGGGCGATATTGAGATCCTAGGCTCTGGCTCCGATTACACTGCTTTCTTCCACCGCGGTATCAGCTCTCTTGATACTGGAAGCAGTGGAGGTGCCGGTGACCCTATCTGGCACTATCACTCAAACTACGATACTTATCACTGGATGTCAACCTTTGGTGACCCCGGGTTCCATGTCCATACGGCTCAGGGCCAATATCTGTCGCTGCTTGCTTACCACCTGGCTACTGATGATATTCTCCCCTTCGACACTCAGAACTACGCCAAGGAACTTCGTGCATACTTCGAGGATCTCTCAGAGTATGCCGAGAGCAAGGATGCCGATCTTGATCTTAGTGAGCTCGACGAAGCCATTGAGCTCTTCAAGAAGAGTGCTGATGAGGTCAAGGCTCTTGAGAACCTTGCACGTGAGCGCGATGATGATGTTCTTAAGAAGGTCGTCAACCATAAATACCGCGACTTCCAGAGAGGTTTCATCTCTCAAGGCGGCCTGCCTGACCGTGAGTTCTACAAGCATGTCGTCAACGCCCCTGGCCTCGACACTGGCTACGCTGCTGTCACCTTCCCTGGTATCACCGAGGGTGTTCAGTATGCTGAAGACGGTGACTTCTCTGTGGCTCAGGAATGGGTCAAGAAGACTGCTCGTGGTATTGTTGTTGCCGCGAACATCTTGAAGACATAGAAGGAGTTTAGAAAGGGCTGGAAGAGGAAAGAGTTCACTTCACGTCAATCATTTACGAACGTTATGCTCTCATGTTTATGATAATTATAGTACTTGCATAGCATTCTCAGGTGTTTTGGTTGGTGCCAGTTTGGGGTTTGATCGAGGGGAGTTACAAGGGCACAGTCACAAGAGGATAGGGAGGTGATAGTGAATCGAAAGAATGTGAGACGAAGATTTAAATGCTTTTTCAAAAGCTTTATGCCATTTTCACGGTTGTTTGATGTTTGATCATTGCTGATATCTCTTTGCCACAGAAGCCTATATAGACCTCATGAATCATCAAGATTAACCTTCCATTTGGCTCATACAAGAGCATTAGTGTATACATATGTATTAATTACGTACACTAGAGTTCCTCGGCATCGTTGAGGGGCAGGAGCTCATCTTGAGGGGCGCACGCACCTGAGCCCTTCATAGGTGCCAAGATTGAGAGGCTGTCGAGTCTCCAGCCAGATGGCCTACGGAACCGCGACATATTCAGCAATCACGTTGACAAAAGAATTCACATAAAATTGTAGGATTATCTGATTTGAATTTAGTCGCCTTGTGATAAGAACTTGGTAGCTAGCTCCTCAAGCGATCCTTTCTAGGCGTCGGCCAGTTGGGTCTCCGATACCCTTCCGCCGCAGCCTGGCCTGTTAATCATGATCCATAACACAATCTTCTCATTTCTAATATTTTTCCTGATCTCACCAAGCCGCCGAGAAAACGTGCGCAACTGCCGATAGAATGTGTAATTGACGCAGCTTGGCACTTGGCATCACCGTTTGGCTACCTTGGCGCCGAGAATTCTAGAATCCACGTGGTGAATCTTGTTTAACTTCACGATACTACACTTCAGGTAGCATTACGCGTCTAGGTCGATCGAGACTCATATGTCAGTCTTCTTTATGCATCATGGCAATGTTTTGATGCCTACCAGTAGATGATAGGCATTCACTGAATCAGAGGGTGGATGGCATCGTGTATTCAACTCAAGATATCCCAACCACCATCGGACATAAGGAATGCAACAAGGTTGGAGCACAGACATTCAAGATCTGAGCCACGCATCGGATGCTGCGGAAGAGATGAGATTGACAGTTTCTTGGCGCGTCTTGGCGTATCAGAACTGATAAACCTTTACACGGCATCGGGCCTCGCAACGTAAGATGTCCGGTGGCACAGCAAAACAGAGGCTTCCCAATCAGCAATAGAACTAAACAGTAGGTGTTTAAGTGTTACATTCCTTTTTGCCGTAATTCCGAGTAGTGAATAATCCCAGTGGCCATGTTTTGATTCCATGTGAGGGAATGCAACGACGATTCTGGCCATGTAACCTTGGAGGTGCGGCAGATGGAGGCGGTATGCAGTGCTCACTCGGGGTTGTGATATGGCCACCAATTAACGAGTTTAGTTGAGAGCGGGGAAGATTACAGTGAACACAAGCCTAAATTAGTGCCTGTTCAGTAGTTCTGAACATCACCTTGAGGCCGCCATTGTATTAATCACGCACTCGACACTAATTGGGATAATATTGATGCAAATCTACGCTGCATATTGATAAGAGTAGGTTCAGTGATGATGCCAAGCTCTAAACAAATATCACGACGCAACCACCATCTCAAGGTTTTGCCACGTGGATGACGCTGCATGTTTTGTCAGCCCAAACTCAGCAAGACTGCTACGTAGTCTTTTAAGCTTAGCCATGAAGCTTACCCCTCTCCCGGGTACAGAATCCATCAGAACTCAGAAAACGCCAGAACCAACAAGGAACAGTCCAGCCTCTAGTTAATCCCCAAAAAACTTGGAGTGTTGGTGTTGCATTGTGTCAGCCAAGAAAATGGGGGGAATGGGATAATCACTAATCACCTGCTCAATTACGCTTCTGTTTTAAGTAGTGACTCCCGGGACTACGAGATCAGCACTAGTCAGCGTTGCGCTGCCACCTCCGATGACAAGTCCATTCACGATACTTTGAGGGGGAGGGCGAGGCGCTGGAGGGGCCAAGGTTCGTCACTCAGCAGCAGCAGTGCCCCGAAGCTTCGGTACTGGAGAGTGTTTTTACTCGCTATGATGAATCCATTTTCGTGATCAACAAAGCTCGTGGAGGTTCGTGGCTGCAGCACCGTCGCACAGGGAAGCCGAGGCTTTGGGACGGGATCAAAATACTGGACGCCATCAAACGCTGCAAAGTAAGGATCGGCTCTTTTCATGTCAGATTCGGAACACAACAGCCATTCAGGCTGATCCTCAACCTACAAAATGGGTTGCACTCGGGGCAAATACTCCCCCTGCTCCCTAGTCTACCTCCCATAGCAGTGCTGCTGACTCGGGGTGTTTTTCCCTGTTTGCGAGACACAATAACCCAACTTACAGACCGGCATTTCACCCTTGTCGTCCAATTAAAGCCAAGACTGGGCAATAAAGCTTGGTCTCTTCTTCTCCACGTCCATGCGTCGACCTTCCCGTAAACGCTTAGAGTCATCGCAGATCGTGAGCTTTGGTTCATTTCGTCCCCCGCATCGCATGGGTTAGCTTTGGGGTTTGGGGGGGCTTGCGGGCGTTGACGTACGAGGCGGGTTTGGATGGAAGGGTTGTTTACGTGGTAACAAAAGCCCTTGCCTCTTCCCATTTCAAAATTGTTTTTCTTTTCTTGTTTTGCTGGTAAAGGCAGTAGTAAGCTGTCATCTCCGCGGAGCGTATAGACTGTTTCGCTGTTCTAGACTTGTGTTATAAGCTATTATTGCAGCACCATGACTACTGATACCACGGCGACACCGCCGAGTGAGCAAGAGAAGCCTACAGCTGTTGATGTCGAGAATGTCGCGTCGACGACGCTGTCCAATGCCGGGACCGTGGCTGCTGTTGATGCTGAGCGTAATGCGCTCTTAGCTGCTCTGCCTGATCCTGATGAGGGAAAGAGTGAAGAGGAACGACGCGAGATTGTAAGTCGTTCTACATGTGCTCTGTGTCCAGTCGAGGATGATTGATGCTGACAATGGCTCAGGATAGGAAGCTCGTCTGGAAGGTCGACCTCTGGCTCATCCCCTGGCTCTCGCTGCTCTACCTCCTCTCGTTCCTGGACCGAACCAACATCGGCAATGCTCGTCTCGCAGGCATGGAAGACGATTTGGAAATGCAGCCGGGAGATTACAACGTCGCCCTCACTATCTTCTTCGTCAGTTATGCCCTCTTTGAGCCGATTACCAACGGTCTTCTCAAGCGCTTGACACCCCGCATCTTTTTCACGGGCATCATCATCGCGTGGGGTGCCGTCATGACCCTCATGGGTGTCTGTCACAATTACCCAGGTCTCCTGGCAGCCCGTTTCTTCCTCGGTGTCGCAGAAGCTGGTCTTTATCCAGGCGTCAATTACTATCTCGGCTGCTGGTATAAGTCATCTGAGATTGGTGCTCGCGCCGCCATTTTCTTCTCCGCAGCTGCTCTTGCTGGTTCTTTCGGTGGTCTCCTCGCCGCAGCTATCGCTAAGATGGACGGCATTGGCGGCAGACCCGGCTGGGCATGGATCTTCATCCTCGAAGGTCTCGCGACTGTCGCTGTCGGTGCCTTTTGTTGGTGGATGGTCTTTGACTGGCCTGACACCGCTCGATTCCTCTCTCACGAAGATCGCGTTCGTGTTCAGCGCCGTCTCATCCTGGACCGTCAGGGAAGGACCGCTGAAGACTTTGATAAGCGTCACATCTGGGCTGCCATGAAGGATTGGAAGACGTACGGTTACATGGTGATCTACATGGGCTCACTGATGCCCCTGTACGCCTTCTCTCTCTTCCTGCCTACCATCCTCCGAAGTATGGGACATGTAGGCACCAAGGCGCAACTCCTATCGGTCCCTCCATATGCCTGCGCTGCAGCCGCTACTGTCTTCGTCGGATTCCTGGCAGACCGAACCAAATGGCGTGGCTATTGCAATATTGCTACTGTCTGTGTCGGTATCATTGGATTCACCATGCTGATCGCTTCGCCTGACCCGCATGTCCAATACGGCGCTGTGTTCCTCGGTGCAATGGGTAAGTACACAACCCTGGCTCATTCAGGCTTTTACTGATGTGGAACAGGCATCTATCCCACCGTCTCAAACACTGTGTCATGGGTAAACAACAATATCGAGGGTTCATTGAAGCGTGCCATCGTTCTCGGTATGGTCGTCGGTTGGGGTAACCTCAATGGTGTCGTCTCGTCCAACATCTACCGTGAGACCCAAAGACCTCGCTACTTTGCCGGCCACGGCACGGTTCTGGCATACCAAATCCTATTTCTTCTAGGAGGTTCTATCTTTATGCATTTTGCCCTACGATTGGAGAACCGTCGTCGTGCGAGAGGATCACTGGATGCAAAGTATGCTGCCATGACAGATGAGCAGAAGTGGATCAGCGGCGATGTGCGTCCTGACTTTAGGTACACTCTCTAGAGAGCTTGAGGAGATTTGTTACACTGCGCTTTGCTTTCGTGTTTCTTTTTTTTTTCTTTCTCTTTAAGGAAGACTCCTGTAGCAGGATAGCTGAACTGGTAACGATTGGAAGCAGGCACGTCATGATTATGCAGTATCTATAGAATATTGTTAGTATATCTTGTATCTCTGATGCTAGAATAATAAATCACTCTTCCGTATCCAAGTTTTCTCGCCTGTTCATGATTTATTGATACCCCGCTTAATTCTGAAGATGCTCGGATACCTCCGTAGGAGATGGCAAGGGCCTGAGACAACGGCAACATGTTCCAGCTGAGCCCAGATGCTGAGGGTACCACAGAGAATGGTCGAGACCGCACCATATCTGTCCATATCCTTGATACTGCCCAAACCATACATTCGAATGTGAGTGCACAAGCTGCTAATAGATATCCGTACCCTACCTGCCATTGTTCTTGAAAAGCACACCGACTCCATCATGGCATCGCGAACTATGTTGTGATATCGTTCCGCTGGACGGTACGCACTTACAGTCGTTTGATTACAGTATGAATCATGTCTTTGTATCTCTGGAACAGACCCACTCCCTCCATTGTTGATACAGGGTTTCCAGTGGTATTGCTTCAGACAAACACTTGCTAGCTAGTGATCTAGGCGAGCGAGAAGATTTCCTGCACCTCGCCTTACTTAGTTCTGTGGAGAGACTGCTTGACGATATCCTAAGCTTTGAACTGTGCGGACAGACGATAAAGTTCAAGAGATTCCATAGATTGGAAAGACAAGATAGAGTAAGGTATCAATTTTATCCTGAATGATGAAGACAATCAGAAGAGGTCTCTATCTGCGACTACTCGCGGTCTCGATGCGCCTGGACGACACCATGACACAGAATGGGAATCAAGTCAAAACTGTTTTACTCGAGGTCCCATCACCGCTCTATCTGTAGAACCTCTACTATTAACATGAAACAAACTCGCAATGCCACCTTCTTCACTTCCCGCTTACCTTTGCCCTGTTGCTTTCTATAAGAATTGTCGAATCCGCTCCTCTATCGGCTGGTAAATCATCACTCAACATTCCAAAGACAGAAATCTCAACTCAGCCTTATAAATCCATTAAACCTTTTTATTCAGAATGAAGTTCTCCATCGCCCTCGCTATTGCCGCACTCTCGGCCGAGACCTTTGCGTGCGCCAACATTGGGCAAGTTTGCAACAAGGGAGACCCAGATGTATGCCAGTGTGATGCCCCGCTTACTGTAAGTCCTATTATGTTCACTCGTCCATGTATTTGTTGATGGCTCACATCACGCGCCTGACACACGTCCATGTATTTGACTGCTTATATGTCGGACTTTTTAGCTGTCTTGCAGAGGTGATCTTATCACTCGTCCGGGAGCCGGTGAGTATCCCTTTCATGGCTCAACGGCCATTTTCTCCGTACTCTGAGAATTCTTCTGATCCAAATAGCTCGTCGCTTTCGCTACCAGCTTGCCGACATTTGTCCCCTGCTCATACGAAATGGACGGTGCGTCAATGGGAAGTGTGTTCCAGGCCCACGTCTGACGACGGTTATTCCTACGCCTACTCCTGAGTAGACGGCACCACAGATCAGCAGCCTACCGTGCATCTCGATCAGATTGCAACACGCTCGTTATCTCTAAAGTCGTGGATTGGGTCAGAACTAGTTATGGTTGGCAATATTAAACCCAATTAGAAAAATTCATCCTCGGAACATTTCTGTTTCAATCCATGAATCCTGCAACGTGAATAAGGAGGCTGTGAATAGAAACGGGATATTCAGGTAGTATTGGCAAGTGATCTCCACCCACTGATCTAACGTTAGAATGGAATTCCCAGGCAGCTAAGATTATTGAGGCTGTCTCACTGTCGCAGTTGTACCCTGCAGAGCTACAAATGGCTGCCCCCCGTATGCCCTAACATCCGGGGGCTTGAAACAAAGCATCGATCTCTGCAAGGGATCGGACTGAGCTGACCCTGAGTCACATACATGACTTCTACTTTACGTCAAACTTTCGAAGGTTTCTAGCACCGCCTTTAAAGAGCTCTCCATGCATGATCCCATGCACGTACGCCTCTCCGACAAGCGTATATGATTTGTTACCCTGAGGTCGCATCAGGTAGGGTACTTTCCCTCCCAAAAGGACGCAGACTTCATCTCCTGGCTGCATATCAAGTGGACCTACTCCAACAAAACCCGTGGACGTCATAAAGACACGTCTTGTGTGCATCCTCATGAGAGCGGAAGCATACCAGGAGTCTTCCTCAGACGATGAATCTCCGCCTTCCTCTCCTTCATCTGTGTTAAAGCCCTGGAGTTCCTCGACTCCCTCTGCACACTGGGATCCCCAGCCTTGATAAGGCACTGTAGAGTGCCACGTAGTGCCATCGAGTATCCCGATACGTGCTGTATCTAGATGCTCTTCTCCGACCCTGATTCTAGGGGAGTTGTCACAAAATTCCCTAATGCTTTTGACCCATTGCTTGACTGCAGTCAGACTGATGGGTTTCAACCAGTTTGGGTCCCAGGTTGTCCCGATCTCTTCAACTTTGTCCACATAAATACCCTCGAATGTCGCTGTATCAAATTGGGGAAATTGTGGTATCGCGGTATACGTGCCCGATGCTTTGAAAGGGGTGTCCCACGGTGCCTGTGCATTTGGATGCAGAACATCCATACTCCAGTCAGGCACCCAACTTGGTAGCATGGAAAGCTTCCTAGGCCTTTGGCAGTACATGAGAACATCAATAGTACCTTGTTCTAGGACCTTACACGCTGCTTCTCTGTACACCTCTTCGACTGTCAAAGAGTAATCTGGGAACAGGTCAAAGTGGTCTCTGTCTCCGGCCAGGTTCAGTAGTGCAAATATTCGATCACGTGGGTCGGTTGCGTAGACAACGTTGTAGTCGACCTCCAGAGTGAGCGATACCGCGACGACCTGTAAAAGGGGTTGGCCCCGCGGACTCTCCCCATCGGGAGTGTAGTCATAGTGCCACCGTCTTGTAAACAAGCTATAAACGTAGCTGTTGAGTGGAGTAGAATAGACATATTTCAGATTCCGAATCAGCCTCTCAAGCCCATCGATGGGCTTCTTTTGCGCACGGCGTTGAACGATACTCGGGGCGTCCAGAGTCTGGTCCATGAGATCATATTTCACAATCCAGTCACCGCAGGCTATAGCGATACGTCGGCCAACAGCAAACTCCTGCATGATCCAAAGACGTTGCCAATAGCGTCTTTCGCAGAACGTATGGAAAGCCGTTTTTGCAGCTTCTATATCAATAGATCCCTCCTCCTTTTCCCCAGAGTAGAGCTTTTGCAGAGCGTTAAGATCGTTGGACCGCAGGGCTCTACCTGTGTCACGCATCAGGCGACATATGAGGTCGCTGCTCTCATCACCATTACCCAGCCATGCGATCACCTGATCTGCTTCTCTGTAAATATGGTGCATTTGGTGGACTTGGTGGCTCTTCTCCATCTCGTCGGCTTGGTTGATGCATAGCTGATCGACCCAAAGCCACCGAGGCTTATTGCGAAACCGTAGGCGCCGAAGGGCATTCTCGACGGTTGAGCTAATGTCTATTATCGTCCCATCAACGCTTACGAGCCTCTTGGGGCTGTCCGGAGACTCCCAGACATATGATAAAGCTGTGTATGGCTGGGAGTCGCCGCGAATATATTCCTCAATATTGCACACGAGGAGATCCGGTCTGTCGGGTTCAGAAGTGGATTCCGATGGACAAGGCTCAAGTTTGATGAGTCTGATCCAATGGTCAGGATCTTCAAGTTGGTCGTACTTGATATCCGAATACATCTTGAGTATTCCCTCAATAGTCGCATTAGAATAAAAACAGTTTGAAAGCAAATCACGGTCATCCAATGCTGACAGCTTCTGACCTTACCCCACCTCGCCAAGTCTGGTTAGGGCTGATGGTCTCGTCAAATACTACCTTAGTTTCAACACGATCTGGCCTCATGACTCCTTCGATACAGAGCACTGATTTGGCACTTAAGGATCGGGACTTCAAGAAGGGCTAATATCTGCTACGCTAGCTAGTCTAACGGTACCTCCACCCAGGGCATCCGTTACGGTGAACTTGCGAAGTAACCGTGACTGTATGGATGACTGCCATTAGTCCTGCTACCCTTGCGCTTACGCCACGTGGACATCACATTTCTCAGAAAGCATGAAACTCTCAAGGACCTGAGGCAAACAGTTCCTCACTTGCATGTCTCTGACAGCTTTTTAGACCATTAGTTTATCGCTGGCCGGCCCAAACTTGCCAATCCCATTCTCCTCCTTCTGCATAAACTCCACTGGGTTTTGGTGATCCTCAACATAGCCAACTCCGCTAACAGCCTTATAGATACGAAATTGGTAAGCTTTCTCCCTTCATACACGTGTCTTGAAGAGTTACACACAGTAACCTGCCAATCTGAGGATATCATCTCGCAGAGTTCGAGCAATCTCAATGGGAGTACTGAGGACTTCATCCTGGTCTTGTCTGGCGTTCCTGGCTCTTGGCTCAACTAGAGCCAAGGTACTTAACTGGATCTTCAAATCAGTATTTTAATCTTGATTGTGATAGATGTACTCACTCCGTCATTTCTAGCTTCTGCACCGCTACAACTATGCTGTGCGTACCTTCAAGACCCTTTTCGTGGCTATGATTATGTATCTAACCTCAAAAGGAACTGGACTGTCATGGCAATTACATGGATCCGATTCAACGCTGCAATGAAGGCCCAGGACATTGACAGAGAGACATTCCTACCTGTCAGATCCCACTTTCAGCCATACGCCGACTATTCGGTGTTTTGCTGCACATTCATCTTTCTGTAGTAAGATTCCCGGCCCATGTATCGTGATAGACATCTCCGAAACTAAAGCCCGCAGGGTCCAATGATATGCCGTCTTTCTCAGCGGCAACTGGAGCACTTCTTCGACGTTCTCACAGAGCACTACCGTCACGAGCGCGAGGCTGCACCTCGGAACTTGAAGGACAAGATCCTCGCCAAGATCATTTGAACAAAGAGTCGGGAATCAACAGTGCAGGGGCAGCGGATGTCTTGGAATCAATTGACTATCGTGTTTGCCGGGATAGAACACAATCAAGCTCCAATTATCTCCTTGACAACTTTGGAAACATTGTCAGGCTGGCTAACGGTAGGCACATGTCCGCTATCGAAACTGTGCACTGCAACCTCCCTTCCACTTGACGCCTTGACCCCTTCAATCATTGCCCGCTGGAATTGGGGAGGAATGATCTGGTCCTGTTCGCACACGATATAATGCACTTCGACGTCATTATACCCAGGGTATGTCAGTGGCTCCCGAAAGCTGGGTGTTGAGTGCTCTGGCATCTGCTTTGCCAGTTCAAAAGCTTCGTCGAAAGGTAAGTCAGAGAAGGTGTGAGTCGCGTGACCCTTGGGATCAAGAGTCATGTAGTCATCCTGGATGTGATGTCAGCGCAAAGTTCTGGAACTGAAATGATTGAAGTGTACCTTGAGATCAAGAAAGTCAGGCAGGGCTGACCCAAATGCATCCAAGTTGGAGACACCAGGTTGCAACACGACTGATGCGAGATAGATAATCTTGTCAACTCCTCCTTGCTTGCCCTCAGCCTCGCGGACCTTTCGCGAGAGCTTATTCAGACTTTGGGTTCCAGGGATGCCTCCATAGGAATGGGTCATAATGACGACCTCCTTGCCTTCGTCGAGAAGCTTGGAAACAACGTTGGTGATCTCGTCGGCATCGTCGCTCATTGTCGCAGGCGGAAGATTACCCCGCTTGCCGACCGAGGGCGTATCGATAACGCGCGAGTCAATGCCCTGTCGCTCGAGACTCTCTGTAAACACACGATAGTGTTTAGATGGTGCAAACGACCCAGGGACGATAACAACAGTTGGAGGTGCCATTTTTGAGTTTGGTTTTATGACTGAAATGATACGAAGAGTAAGTGGTTTGCTGAAAGTTGAGAAAGAAAGCAATCATGTCCTTTTGTATGCGGTTTGTGCTGTTTGTTGGTTGGTTGTACGACGTTTGTAATCGGATTGCAGTACCCAGCCATCCCCGCGTTTTCGGAGGAGATATGATATCTTCTGATTGGTAATTTTGGGGAAGCGTTGCCTGAATGAGTAAAAGCACCGCGAACCAACACCTTCAGCGATCGAGCTTGAGCATGAATCCTGTCAGCCCTAAATTCCTACGACCTGCAGAGCCGAGGTTCGGAGTTGGTCGCATTGAACTAAGAGTCTTGGAAAAAGAAAAGCTTGGAGGTTTGTAAAGGGCCTTGTACGCCGGAATAACTTGGTAAACCATGCTCTTTTCTCTGATTGCCCTCGTATTCTGTGTAATCGTTCCAACTCCATGCAGTGGAGGCACCTGCAAGCACTCATTGCAAGCTTGGCCGAGTTTGAGGGGATCCTCAAACACAAACTCGGCAAGCGTCAATGGAAGCAAACTTTGAGAAACGAGATGAACTTCTCTGTGACTCTTGGTTGAAGAGTCTCGCCGATAGCTACCTTTTCTTTTTCGCTTACTGAGGCCGCCATTGATGGACAAACGCTGAAAGAAAACAGTTTCAGGGTTCGGTAGAGCCAATAGCGGGGTGTATCCACTGTCAATAGCGAAAACTCATGTGAACAGGCTTGAAAAGACCCTTCACCAATTCTTCCCTATTGATCTACTCAATTTATTTTTGGCATTGTCGTTAGACGCGTATCCCTTGGCTTTGTTTCACCTTGTCTTCTTCCAATTGTTCTATTCTCGTTTCTTTATTCCCCAGCGCTCCCCCGTCCATTGGCTCTCGTGCAGCGCCTAACAAAGGCCCAGTTTCGCTAAGCGCCTGGTCTTAGCGGCTACCAACAAACGATTGGGGCTCCATGAATAGCGCTGGGTCTCTTTGTCAATGGCCTCGTTTCATTGTCGATTGGCTCTTGATTATCCAACATGAGAAAGCGCATCAGCGTCTATTGACGATGTTGATTATTGATACTGTATAAAGACGTGATGATGGTCTCCTTCTGTTGGTCGTGTTATCCAAATCAATCACTATCGCTTCACGACTCTTCGTCTATTTATTTCTCTCTTTTTCTACACTGCTGTGCAGTTCAGTTTCATTCTTTGGTCATCTATCGTCAACACGCGAAACACGCATATCATCTTCAACAGCAACACTTAATACCAATAGTCCAACTTCATCATGGGCAAGTTCGATAACGCTATCAAGGCCGGCCAGACCGCCATTGAGCTCGGCAACACTGCTAGATCCTTCGCTGGGGCAACCTCCGAATTCCGCGCCGCGGACAAGAAGGAAATGGGTCGGCAGGCTGGTCGTCACGCCTTCAACGAGGGCGCCGAGACCGGAAAGACCATGGGCAAGACTTGGCTCAAGACCTTCGAGACAGTTCCTCGCATGGTCTGTCGAGGTCTTCAGTTCCTCTTCGCTATCATCGCCTGCGGTTTCTACGGCCATCGTGTCGACAAGGCTCAAGATACCGACTATGGCTTCTCACCAGAATGGTACTTCGCTCTCGTCGCTGCTGGCCTCTCAGCCACCACCGCCATTCTCTTCGTCGTCCTTACTCCTCTCGGTGCCCTTCCCCTCATCGGCAGCAAGCTCAAGCTCGTCAAGACCTACCGCGCATTTGCTTGGGACCTCATCCTCTTCATCACCTGGCTCGTCGTCTTCGGAATCTTCGCTGGCATCTTCCTCCACCGAGACAGTGACGACAAGTACAAGGGCGCTAGCACCGGTGCCATGAAGACAGCCGTTTGGATCGACCTCGTCAACTCCATCTTGTGGCTTACTTCCGGAGTTTATGGTTGCATCAAGACTTTCTTGGGTGACAAGGCGGACGAGATGACGGACAAGGTTGGACAGAAGCTGTTTACCAAGAAGCAAAAGCCAGCTAAGGAGGTTGGCTATGCCGAAAGTGTCTGAACACTGGCAAAACAGTTACATCGGGGTTTTCATGTTTTTATTACGCATTTTCTTATGTCAGAGCCGGCGTTCTTCGCATCTTTTGCATTTAGAATAGATCTATCTCTATCTCCCGATGAATACAAGATATCAGGTACTTGTTCTATTAATAGAACAAATACTATGTTTTTGGACTATGATTGTAAATAGCTGAGACCTGCTTCCCGTTTCCATTGCGATTCAGTCTTAACTTCTGTCTGGTTCTCGAGTCAGCATTCAAATATGCCAACAACCCAGTCGTCTTCTTCTTTGTCGAGGTGGCAAGATCAGACCGTCCGCAATTGTTCACGATCCGGAGGACAGAGAATGGAGTACCAGAAATGAGCCGCATGTTAAGTCTCTGAACGGTCACTCTTGTCAATAATATGACCTGGTTCATTCATGTCTCTTGTATTCTTGGGAGCCTTTCCGAGAGCTGCCTTTCACATCAAAATCTTGCCAAATGCATCACCAAGTCCGCACTCAACCAGCCACGCTTCTAGTGCCTTCATATCACCACGGTTTCCTCTCGCACCTCTCTTCTCAATCATATCCGTGATCTCTTGCATATCCGAAAAAGCACGCTTCAGATCCGTTGCTTCTTCTCGATATCTCTCGCTGACCTGCTCTCACCGTCAGCCTTGTCCATGCCCCTCCGCATAATTGACGTACCTTTTTGTGATGCGCAGGGATATCACCCCAGCTTTCTGTCTTGATAAACTTCATGAAGTCATCAATGGCGACCGACCCCGCTTCTAGACACAAGATGCCCGGCTTCCCAGCTAGGAGGAAGCCAGTGAGTCCGTAGGTCGGTGCATAGTTGATGAAGTCATCACGCTTTGCCCTTGTGCTGATGGAGGGGAAGTAGAACCAGACTCGGACCAACGATGTGTCGGCTACTGGAGCGTTTGCAATTTCTGCTTGCTTCAAACTCAAGAGGTGTTGAAATGCGGCGTCTTTTATATGCTCAATGACTGAAAGAATATCCTCTTCAGGGATTTCAGTGTTCAGCTTTGCAACATCTCCTTTGCTCATCCAGTCCGGTTGTTGTATCCTGGTCTTTATTGGCGGTGGTTCTGTTAATTCTTCTTGCTTTTGACATTTCAACGGTACTGTCAATGTGAGCTGTAGAGTTCTTGTAGAAGAATCTTCGTCTTCAACATCGACCCTGAGCTGAAGATTTATGACAGTCTCTGAGAACTTTGGTGTTGCTTCCCCGTCACTTTCACACCAGTCTCTCAATCTCTCAATCAACCTAGAGGCCGCAGAGTCCATAGCAATCGCATCATCCGACGCATACATCGCCATGAGGAGGTCAATTTGGCCTAATTGGAGCTCCATGAGCTCTTTCGGCAAGGCATTTTGGGACCCCTCATCAGAAGTCATGACGGCTAGAACAGTCTTTCAGCGGCCAGTAGATTTGACAAAGGACAATACTGGCTTCGTGTCGCCGAAATCACAACCACTTTACGCGTGATTTGTAGAGATTGATACGCGGCTGGAGAAAATTCACCAATCACGTGAGGACAATCCGTCCGACACCGCTGTCAATATCTTATCTTAGAGCTTTTATCTTATGTTATCTTATCTTAAGTTCTAGAGCTACCCTAGGCAGAGTGCAACGACTGTAACAAAGAATTGAATTGGCTATGAGCATTGCGAAGAGGTACGATATCTTGGACGGTTCTGTGAGGCCAACAAGATTATACTTTTATTTTCTTTTTATTTGGCTCGTTCCACCAATTGGCATTTACCTCGCCCATTTATCAGCCTACACATTTGCGAGTAGCTTTCCATTGTTCGACCACCATCGAAATGATTCTGGGCATGGTGAACTTTATATCAGAAAGATGTTTCATTGGACGTAGGCTCTCAGATCATGTTTATCATTTCCCAAATGACTGTAGATGCGCATCATGTCGTCCGTTAGTGACGTCTTGCGTAAACATTAAAATGACCGTGTTCGCTGCTTGAATGACGCTCAGATGATGGGCCATCGAGCTGGTAAGCACTACAAATAATGTAAGTTCTGAAAGTCAAACATTTCTCCCCATACCAGTAAGTTATTCAATAGATACCACCTCAAACACAGTTCATCAATATCAATATGTCTCAATCAAACGTCGGATACCCTTCTTTGTATGAAGGCGGAGACCAGCGCCACTATAGCAAGCAGGAAGTTCGTGAGGAGAATCGCACGCACCCCAACGTCAATACCGAGGGCTACCGTAAGTTCTTCAAACCTTGATCATTCTTATCTAACTGGTTCCAGTACATAAAGAGGGAATAATGAATGAGCTCCAAGAGGCCGACGTAAGTTCCCAATTTCAAGTATAAGATCACTAGCTAAGCGTAATAGACCAACAGGATAGTTGAAGACCGCATGAAGCATGAGCCAGGATTCGTGGCAAGTATTACCAGAGTACCTAAGGTGCCGTACAAATATCTAACTGCTTGTCAAGGCCACCATGCACGGCAATAAGCCCTCTCGGGGTGCCGAAATCGACGCTGAGCTCGCACGGGAAGATGCAGAGCGGATTGAAAAGAAGAAGGGTAAGACTGACAGCATGCCTGGAAAGAAAATGGAACACAACACCAGCAAGAGCGAGTGGAAGCAGCAGATGGATCAGGAGGAGGAGGAGGAGGCTCTCTCTAAGCATAGCAACCGTTGAACGAACAATCATGAAGATCAGGGTATGGAGTGCGTTACTCTTCAGACAAATAGCAGTCAAAAGTAGAGTCATATGGATCTCAAAGAATTAAATAATATGTTGTGCGTCCGAAAAGTGCACTTCATCCATCCAGTGAAATGATAAAATGAACAGTCAATCGGCAACAATTGGATACCTAACCCAGGTGCCTGAGATAGCACTGCAATGCCGTGCCCCATTCTGCTCATTGTGTGTAAAGTGTGACTGCCAAGGCATAGGTTTCGAGAAAGGTGGCTTGTGATCAACATCTGATGCCGGAAACTTCACTTTCAAAAATGGCGCCCTAGTCAGAAAGAACATCACTATTCCCATAGTTCAAGAGTCAGATATTTGGATTTTATTGGTTTTATTCGGCCGTGAAGGTATTAGGTTCATACAGTCGTAATCGAACAATTAAAAGTACACGAGTTTATGACTCGTTCTCCAAACTTCTCATTCAAATCATCCCCAGCTTTGGATTCTCACCATTTATTACTCCATTAAACCATCTCCTCACCACGAGCACCAGTGCCGACAGGGCGTCGGGGAATAGAACCGTTGTTGTATCCGTTGCCATGCATGTGCTCAGATCCATCACTCTTCAGGCCGTGGCCATGTCCATGTCCGAGAGAGCTACCACCGTGAGATCCCCAGCCGACCTTGCGAGTGAAGACGGCGTCAACAAGCTCAGCACCGCCCATGGAGTAGTTGAAAGGAGCGCCACGGTTGAGGGGGATGTGGTTGAAGCGCCAGTCCCAGACAGCGGCGTAGGTCATTCGGTAAGCTGAGAAGGCAAAGACGGTTCCAATGATGGCACCGGCAAGGACATCGTGGAAGTGGTGATACTTGTCGATGGTGAGAGCTCCACCGATGAGAACGGCGCCGAGAAGAGGGGCGTAGGTGACAATGAGCTTCCACATGGAAGGATGGTAGTTGGAGAAGACCTTGAGCTTGGCGTTGAGGTAAAGGTAGAGGTAGACGAAGCCAGCGAAGGCAGCAGTGGTGTGTCCACTGGGCATAGACTCAAGCGCATCGTTGATCTCGCTCTTGTCGCCAGTGCAGATGTCGGGAGTGTAGTAAAGCTGAAGGTATCCCTTGTTGTTGTATCCCCCCATGGTGCGAGCGCGAGCCATGTCGGGCTTGCAGACCTCAAGGAAATGAGGTCGGAATCCACCGATGAGCCACTTGACAAAGACCTGGAAGACGGCGGCGGTGATGAGGGAGTAGAGGAGACCGATGATAGCGTTGTTGACGTCCCAGAATGAGCGGATGCGGATCTGCATCACCAGGAAGACGAAGATGGGAACAAGAGCAGCCAACATGGCAGCGGCCCAGATGGGAATGATCTCGCCTCGGAGAGGATATCCATACTCGGGCCAGACAATCTCGCCATCGGAAAAGGTAACGGGGAACGATCGGGCGGGTGCGGGCTTAGCGAAGTAGACCTAGAGATTTGTTAGATGGGTAATTGAGTTTGAAGCGATCAAGACTTACACCAAGGCCGATAGCGCCCATACAGGCCATGGTGACAATGTCGAGCCATGTTCCCTTGAGCCACTGTCCGAAAGTAGGGCGTCGCGACATGGGCAGAGGGTCGTGAACCGCCTTCTGGTGGTGACGGGTCTTTGTACCAGGCGAAGCCCGGTGAGGGGACTTTTCTCGACGGAAGAAAGGCATGTTGGCGATTTGGTGATGCTAGATGATGATGTTGAAGGAAAAGCCGACCACGGATTGAGTGGCTCTGCACCCAAAATTAATAGGTACTGAAAGAACTTTGCTGGCTCTTGTCCTGCCGTTCACAAAACAATTGAGGCTGCTTGCCCTTCTATAAATCCGTGGAGAGCGACAGACTGTGACACGCGACATCCATCGCGATTCATGCTGTTGACGTCACTAACGTCATTCAACGGTTTCACGCCAGCACCAATAACACAGCAACAGCGATGCCCTGTAGGCCCTGTAGGCACCTGTCACAGCATGCAGATTCATTTCGCTACGTAAAGCCACAGTCGACGTCATTGCTCAAAATCTCTTTTTTTTTCCAGGAAAAAGTGAGCCTTGGACGGCAGACTCATGCCGAGCGGGCTTGCAGGCGGCAGTTTCGTGCCGGACAACCAATCATGACCTTGGCTGTTGGACAAGGGATATGTCTTGGCTTGGGACAAGTGTGGCTTGATTCTGACGATCTGTGTTGTTTTGGCTAATAACACGGGAATGAGCATCGATCGATGCTTGGCCAAGGCTCTTGAAACCTGCTAATTTGTGCTGATGATTCAGTGTTTAGCTCATAGTCTGTACCGGAGCGCAAGTCCGTGATGCTCTGTCTGGGCAAAGATTACAGAGTTTCATTGATGAGCAGGTCAACTGATGTCAGATCCAAGGCGGGTAATCGTTTATTGGCTCAGATGCTATGATGCACTAAAGCATTAACTCTAAGACGTTAAAATATCCATAATTCAGTTAAACTTTAGAGCTGTAAATAACCTTGAAGCTCAAACAGTCGAGTTGTTAGGCGATAGTGGCTGATGCTGTGGCTGACCTGACCCCGTCAGATCTCATTAGTCCAACTACGAAGCTGTCCCAAAAACAAGATTTCAGCAATTTCTCAAGCAGTCCTCGTCGAATTTTCCGCCAAGTCGGGATCGACTGAATGGCAAGAAAATTCTAAACAAATCGGCGATTTACTACGTAGCAAGCAGCGATATGATCGAGTTCAAGCTATATTTCGGAAGCTTAATGCGAAAATCATTCTTGGTGTTGAAGTGGACAAGGGCTGAAGTCTCGGCATACGACAAGAGCCCCATCATAGCACCACAAAAATGCCGAGCACTAGACGAATCACGAGTTGATGGATTGCGGCCTTCTCGATTTTGACACGATGATGCAATAGTCGACGCGCGTCGGAATCCTCTCGCGAACCTTGAGATAACAAGAACAAGAACAAGGTCTGTGAAGAAAAGTTGAAAGATACGCATTTAGAGCAAGGGGCACATTCTCATATTAGAGACTCAGATATGTCAACTCAGAAACGAAGTAATATTCATCGAAAATAGAATAAAATACACGGTCAGACGAATTACATGCCGTTGCTTTCAACCAATGCACCAAATCACTGCGCATTATCCCCTTCTTTACGCTTTGCTCGCAAACAGTCATCGTGATTCATCACAATACGACATTCATATCAACAACGCCCAGGTAAATCAAAACCCTTAAGGCTTCTTGCACTGTCCGGCCTGGATGTTGGCAGGGTTTTCGCAGGTGTTGCACTTGATGACATTGCCAGTTCCCTCGCTCAAGTTCAGGATATCGTTGTCGTTGTTCTTCAGGGTGTTTCGAATGACAATGTTGTGGCTGGACTTGGGAGCTTTACCGCCGAGGGTAATGCAAGAAAGAGAAACGTTAGGCTGTTCAGGAGTAGGAACACAAGCGTCGTCATAGATGAGGATGCCGACTCCTGCACCGACTCCTCCGGTGCCACTACCACGCTGTCCCTCAATGGTATTATCACGCACAAGAGTTCCGACAGCGCTGCCGAGAATTATACCAGAAGAAGTCTTGCCGCACAAAGCAGGTGTTGGGCCAATGTAGTTGTGCACGATCTTGGCATCCTTCACACCAGGATCGACAAAGATACCGATGCAGTTGTCATGGAGGGTGTTGTACCCAACAAATGCGCGATCGGTCTGAACGCAGACACCAATCGCGTGCGCAGAGATGTCGTTCTTCACAGTCTGTACATCAGACAGGTTGTCCTGGCAGATACCGATGAAGCCGCCAGCCGTGGTAGTGATAACGTTCTCACGGAAGACGGTGTTGACGGAACCAAGGGTGAGAGCACCATAGGCAGGGGCATCAGTGAGTTTGTTCTTGGTGATGCGGGTGTTCTTAGCGCCGATGATGGCGATGTTGATGCCAGAGAAGCCACTGACGCTGAAGCCAGTGACCGAAACTCCCTTGACGGGTCTCTTGACGGAAGTGACTCTCTTATGCTCAGTCTTGTACTCAGTTGTCTGGACCTTGTATCCAGTGATGCAGATACCAGCCTGGAGCTCATTCTTGTTCTCATCTTGAGTAAGACCAGTGCATGGATTGCGTTTGTACTTATTGGGCTTGACAAGGCGGACATTGCCACGGCCTTCAAGCTGGATACCATCCTTGTCGATGACGAGTTGCTCAGGGTATTCACCAGCCTCAACGATGATGCGATCACCGGGAGAGGCCTTCTTGATGGCGTCTTGGATCTTCTTGCCGGACTTGACGTAGATAGTGCGACCGTAGCCATAGTAGTTCTTGGAGTCGGATGGAGAAGAGTACTTGTACTTGTCGGGGATAGCGCAGCAGTGCTGGTCCTTCCAATTGCACTTTCCAGTTCGTCCTGCAAGAGTCAGTAACAATGTTGGAGGGTTCAGATGATGTACTGACGCATGAGGCCACCAGAGGTATCATGCTCGGAGAAGGGCGAGGCAGCGGCAAGGCCAACGAGGCCTGCGAAGGTGAGGCTGAACTTCATGATGTGTAGTACACGATTGTATTTGTTTGCGAACTTGGATATGTGTCTGAGATCTGTGGCATCGCCAGACCTTATATACCACCGCACCCAACATCAAGATGATCAAGCCATCGGTCCCGAGAAAAGGGATCAGGGCTGAGGTCTCGCCCTCAGATGCAACCATTCAAGCTAGTATTCGCTTGCTTCTACCTGAAACGGCAAGAGCGATGATTTAAGGTGACAACAAGACGCAAAGACGGCGTCGAATAGTGGTCAAGCCACTTTGATATGGTGTAGGGGTTGAGGCGCTGATAGGTGCTTACTGCAGGGGGGAATGATTTAACGTTGACGAGAAGGCGTCGCTATTGACCCTCTCTTGTAAGAAGAAAACACCATCAAATCATCGTCATCAACGTGTTTTTCTGCATTTAAAGAGTCTGGGTGCTCCAGCTTGAGCAGGGATGGTACGACTTCTGCAATGAGCTTATGTTGAGGCATCGAGCAGCCGCCTTTCAAAGGAGAAACAAGAATTCCCAAGGCCTTCAATAACTTCTGATGCAAGAACAACAAATTTCAGTATTGATCTGTGCGAGCATGTCACCCAAATGAACCCCTCGGTCCTGCTCATCAACCATCCAACGACCAAGCACGCCACAGCGTCCTTTCAATACACCACTCTTGCAGCCACGAAGATCCGGCATCGCGAGGACCCGACGATATGCTTGAGGGGAAAGGGCAAAACGGAATATGCCGCTGTGTGGCTTCGCCTTGTGCCTGAGGTAGGGCGCCATGTATGAAACTATAATTCAGCCGCAAGGGCTCGATCCCCTTGGACCAAACGGTCTGACAGGGGTAGTGCATTAATCTCCTTTCCAAAACGGAGATCAACCAGCAAATGTTGAGATTGATAGTAGTTACCGTAGATCCGGGACTGTTACCCCATAATTTTGCTTTGTGGTGTATTATTTGGAAACTTGTTTCTCCTAGAGGATCTGTCTTGACTCTTACTCTGCAGGGCAATTTCTACCTTGACTGCGACCATCTTGGGGAATGCTCGGGCATGTTGATTTGAGACCATCCACAGGGCTGAAGAGGCCCCCATTAAGCTGAAAACTAGTGGCATATCCGACAAGCTTATTCTGCTTTGAGTTGGCTCCCCACGACGTGGACGAACCCGAGGCCCTGGAAATGAAGCTGGTGGCTTGGCCTGGATCGCCAAGTTCGATTCTGGGCCTTTTCAGCCCAGCGATCATCGATTGCCAAGGCCACGTTCCTGTGCTCCTGGACTGTGAAATCGATGTAAAGGAGACCTAGTGAAGGTCATGAGACCAACTGCTCGCTCGCGGCGACAGCTCTTTTGCCTCCTCGGTCGAGGTTGCTTTTTGGCCTCCTTCTTGGGCATCTGCTACCCCTGGGAAGTATCCTCGCTCCTGGTGTCGCTGATACCGTGGGTGCTTATGCTCGTCTGTTGCAACGGTCTGTCTGTCGGCGAATTTGTTAGTCGATCACGGTAAACGCGCAAGTATGTTTGCCCGACAGCTCAAGACCCACGAAGTGAAGGTAACACAACCTTATCACCAACGCCAATCAGTTCCCAAACCTCATGTTCAAGGTTCCACCCCGCACTCTTCCCCGCACTTCTGAAGATGACGACGCAGTCTCTGGATCCCCTCAACTCTCATCATCATATCGTGAACAAACCATTTATACATTACTACTTTACATTCAAAACATCTTGTCATCATGGCTACCACTGCTGCTTCTCTGACCTCCCATGGAGTTGAACCGGCTATTCCCGCTCCCGTTGCCATCAACGCAAGCCCGCTCTCGGACACCTCGGTGCAGGCGCTCAGCTCCAGTTCTGCCATCTTCTCCTTTGAGCCCCATGTCAAAGCACCTTTTGATGCCATTCGGCGTCTGTTCGATCATCTTCGAGCCAATCCTGAAAATGCATCATCTCTCAATGCTGCGTATCCTAAGCGAGGCATCTTTAAGACAGCTGCGATGAACAATGCCACTTCTGATCAGAAGTTCACCATTGATCTGTCGCCAGCTCGTAACGGGCGTATTCCGGAGGCCTTGCGCGAGAAACTGGCCGGCGATGGATTTAACGAGATCATGGACTTCTTTGAAGAGGTCAACAGCAACTACGTCGCCCAGATCATGTCCATCATGCATGGGCTTATCGGCGCTGATCTGGGCCAAGTCCACAAGACTGGCAACCTCAACTACCGTCTGTGTGACTACAACACGGACACTGCCGACCCAACCAGCGACAACGGATGCGGCGCCCATACAGACTATGGCACCTTTACCATCATCTTCCAAGACGGAACATCAGGGCTCGAGATTGAAGACGCCGAGCAGCCCGGTCTTTGGGTGCCGGTTCCTGGCGATGCAACGGTTGTCCTCGCTGGTTGGTGCGCTGTGATCCTCAGTGGAGGCAACATCCGAGCTACCCGTCATAGAGTCAGAAGAACTCCTGGTGTTCGAAGACTCAGTGCCGTGCTTTTTGTTGCCCCAGATGTTGAGGCCACTCTACGACCTCTCGAAGGTGTCAAGGTTGTTCGTCCGTTCACGAAGAAGGTCATGAATGGGCAGTTGGATGTTGGGGAGTTCAAAGAGGTCATGGGCAAGAAGTGGAGACGTCGTGAGGGCAATGAGAAGTCTGATGACGGGGATGACACGGAAACACAGGACAGTGAGATTGAAAGATTCATTTGGGCTTGACTGAATAAGTATGAGCTCCGGTGAATCTGATTGGGTCACGAGTATCGGCAGTAGACACTTTCACTACCTACGATCAAGCGACCTCACGGCAAGACCGAGAGCGCCGCATTCCTACATGAGCTTACAAGGATAAGAGAGACGAACAATGTACAATTTCACAATTCGAATTGCATAACATAGGTTGACCGTTTTATGTCTTCTCCGTTGGGTAGTATCAATGCAAATCTCTAGCTCTGATAGGTTAGGCCCCGAGCGGTTCCTGGTTCTAGTCGACGTCGGACGGGCTTCTCCTCACCAACATCCTCACGTGTCAAACATCTGCCTCGGCATTCACATATTCAACTTCCTCAATCGGTATAAACAAATTCCCTCAAATCTGACAGATCAATTGCTCTCATTCTAACCTGGTATTACTCGACAACTCATGGTAAAATTAAAATCTCTGCTAAAATGGCCTCCCAAGAAAGGTAAACATGTCGTCGCGCGTCTATCACTCATTTCATTACTCGTCCCTCATTTCCCAATTAACCTCGTAGTTTGCTGTACTTGCTTATAGCCCTTGCAAAACTGTCGTCGATGCCTTGTACCAGTGCTTTTGCGTTTCCTTGGAGGTCTTTAGGCACCTTGGATATGACTGCTTCCGAAAAGTCCTGGCTGAGGGCGCGCTGTAGGTTCAGGTTGAGGAGGATGACGGGGCTGACTTGTAGTCTGTCAAAGTTGGGTTTGGCGGCAATGATGGTGTTGATGGTGAGCTCGACGTCGGCGCTGAGCTCAGATGTAGCCTTTGCGACTTGGAGAGTTTCCTCGAGAGATAGAGGCTCAGACTCGCGAGCGATCACAAAGCCCTTGTGGATCTCGGTGAGGAGCAGTGTTGACTTTGTAGTAATTGGCAGAGCACCGAGGAGGGTCTGCGGCCACGTCGCTACGGTCTTGTTGAGAGCGAGCGTGGCATTGGAGATGTTATCAATGGCCGTCGAGATAGAATCTCCAGATGCGAAGGCAGAGCCAGCGAGGGCAATCAAGGGGAGAAGGCTGAGACGCATATTGTCTGAGAGCTTGATGCAACGAGTAATCGATTGGTCAATTGAACTGCAAGATCTGCCAAGGAGAAACTCTTCGTGTCTCAAGAGCTACCCCGTCTTTAAGTACTGTCCATACCGACACTTCACATGCAAGTTGAGCTTTTTCTCTTGCTGTGCCTTTCGGAAGGCTGCGATGGTGGCCTCGTGTAATCCCAACCTCTATCCCCGCATCTATCCTCAAAGAGGAACTCAACCCCGTGTTGTCGACGACCAACGTTTATGAGCCCATATCCCCATGGGGTAATCTCTTGGTAGTTCGCGGACTTTTTGTCTAAGTGGCTGATCTTAACTTGGCAATCTACGATATTATGTGGGGAGAAATGTCAGCGTTGCAAGGATTGCGGCATCTTTGGCCGCGGCTGTCACGGGTGAAAAGCATGCGATGGAGTTGCATGTGTGCGGATTAGGGCTGTGACGAAATCTGAACTGAGGGATTATGACGACTAATGTGACGAAATGGGTTGGTTACATTGCCTGAAGGATTCGCTGGAGCAAGGGTTCAGCGGCGATGTTGCTCAACCAACTTTTGCAGCCATGGGAACTTGGGCCCGATGAAGCAATCGCCCGCGAAATTAAGCAATTGATTAAGTTGAATGTGGTGTTGCATCCCGATGGTGTGCTTCTTGATCATGCGCGAGAGGCGACGGGTTCTATACCGCATTGCTTATAACTTGATGGTTGAGTTATGCTTATTATGCAGGGACTACCTGTGCCTTACCCAGACTCTGTCAGCATCTCTCAGCTGACACTGGACACTCTCTTCAGTCCTGTGAGGGGAATTCATAGAGATGAGTTGGCTCTGTTTCAGTGAAAATTCAGAATACCACGGGAAGTGATATCAACTTCTGGGCTATTGAGAGTCAGAAGACGTTGGCCTTGTTGAAAGTCTGTTTCGACTTTGCAGAACCCGGAGCTCTCATGTTGAGTTGAATAGTCAGAACTAAATTAAGATTTGTGGTGGCATCCATGGTGATTCTATTTTATGCAAGATGGAGATCTTCCGTTGCATCCTGTGGCACAGAACATGGGCCTTCCGTATTCGGGACGTCACAACTCGTGCCTTTCACATATATATGTGACCTTCAGTATCAGACTGTTCTATAGCTTCTTAATTGTGAACTTTAGAAAGGTGTACTGCGAAAAGCTTCGTAATATCCAGTATGCTGGCGATGGGGAACGAGAGGGTAGAGACGATTAATGTAGAGGAAATTTCTCTTGAGTCTCGACTGACCCGGTAAGTCAAAGCAACTCAAATGATGCACAATCAATCTGAAAATGAAGAGGATTGATCATCCGTAAGACGAAAGCAATTACGTCGACCAGAAGCCAGCCACTTCGGTGAGTTTCCGTAACCATGCTTAACTTGCATGTGAGTCGAAGGATCAGCTTGCATCTTCAGCTGTTGGTCCACAACGCCGATGCTGTTGGTTGTCTACCAAGCCAAGCAACCATAGAGTCAGTTCCAAGATTCTACAGTATATGGAGCCATTTACATAAAATAAAAAACATCTGCAAGCTCAAGATTTATCTTGCCAGCTTTGAGTATTGTTCGTGTGATTTGAAGTTAATTCTCCCCCACGGAGAGCTGATACAGCCGCTACAGCTTCAAGGTCAGTCAACTCGGTAGGGAATGCATGCCTCCCCAATGCCGATATGACTTTACCGTAAAGCTGGTATTTGGCTTATATTGCTTTCCAGTTCCTATAAACACACTGTTTCTTTTAACAGTCAAACCAGTTATAAGTTAATAAATTAAGGGTATTATCTTAGTGCTATCTATTTCAGCTATACTATAATCTGGCTTCAGAAGCTGTTTTTAAACTCTAAACTCAATTTTATATTTACATTGCATTAGACCACCCTTACAGGACAGAGTCGTTGATTTAGTGCTTTGAGCAGTGTAGATTAGCAAGTGTAGACAACTTGACTTGTGATCCGGCTTACTGGATGCTCACAACATGCCAGGCATGGCATATAAACAAGAAGCTTAATCTGACCATTCTTAAATTATTTTGATTTAAAGGTATTAACTGATAATCACAAAAGTACTAGCTGGCATCTATAAATATATAGTCTTGTCCTTATTGTGAAGGATGTCTTGGTTGTCAGATAAGATAAGCACTCCACGATTAGATTGTTTATCGCTGATTAGATATAGATCCCCGTCATGTGTCAGATCACGTGAGACATAATCAGTCAATACAAGAGAAGAGCCGCCCGAAATGGACCAATTCTGAAGGCATTAATCATAGTTCGGGCAATGAGCTGGGGCGATTTGTCTTGAATGGTTGAGCTACACAGAGCAGAAAACTGCCAGAACACGTACAGCTTTGTCATTACATTCTACCCAGTGGATGCAGGTGACGCGCTCAGTTCAAAATCCAGTTCACCAACCTACCCTACAGTAGAACGAATAACGGTATGGGATGTGAAATTCTCGAACCATAAAGTCTTGTTGTGACAGAATAGGGAATGAAATCGCTAATGAACTCTTCTTTGCACGGCGTTATCAGGGTAATCTGTTGATTGACCGTTCTCGGCATTTGAGGGTGTTGGCCGACCGAGTCTAACTCACTGACTCAACTTGCCATGGACAGTACGGAGTAACGTAACGCTGCAATGATCAAGCGGATTACGCTCGCCTTCGCATCATGGGCAGCAGGCAACTGAATGGTAAACAGACATAACGTTGGACGCAATTAATCATGTCCCATCGCCAATACCAATCGACGGATGCATTCAAGATTTTTTCAATGTAGCCGAGGATGCAGGCCCGCAGCCAAAATGACGATATTCTCACAGAACCCCAACCTGGTCAAAAGAACAGGCTAATTGCTTCACCAAGTCGAGCCCTGCTGGCAGTCAATGCAAGTTGGTGGCCAGCCTCGGAATTATCAGATCCAATGCCACTAATCGTGGCAGTTGCACATCAATAAACATAAGGTTAAACTGTTACTTCGAATCATCGTCAAAGAAACTCAATCGCCAAGCTTTGCGTAGTGCACTGCCAAGTCAAAACGGCTCGTTCACTCATCCCTTGGCCCGAAGTCGTCAATCGGAAACCGAGCTCCATCTTTTCCCTGAGCTTGCTTCATTCAATTTCTCCACCAGCTTCGCTTGCGTCGAGGAAAGAGATTGAGTTTTGGCAACTCTTCATTTTGCCATTCTCCATTCTAATCCCGGAATTTCCTTGTCCTTGTCCTCTTGTTTATTTGCCGCGAGACCAAAAAAACCTGATTGTCGCACGATCGGCGGAAAAACTACCGCCACACCAGAGAATCAGTGGGGGCTTCCGGTTTCAGAATCTCACGTCCAAGATAAGTTATAACATTCGAAGTCGCTGACATGAGAATCACGCATTTCGCCAATATGAGGCGGTGGCTATACTCTATATACATATCACCGGAATCCCGCAGGATGTAATATAATTAAATCCCCCTCGCGTGGTCGTTATCTGTACCAAGACTCACCTCAGATCATGAACCAAAGTTCCAGGGGACGAAACCCCCTGTAAGGGAGGGCATTACAGGGGGAGACAGGGCCAAACCAGCGCTTCACAAATGACGCAACAACTGATTGAGACACTTTGTCCGTGGTCAAGACTCAAGCGACAGGACAGGACAGGCATGGATTGGTCGGCAGCTTGCCTCGTTTGGGGCTAGACACCTCTGTAACCTTAATCCCTTCAAGCTTTTTGGCCTCTCTTTATCGAGGCCAAGGGGGAAAGTGAAAGATTGGGTTTTTGAGTTTAGCAGAGCATACATAAAATGTCGCTTGAGCGTTGCATCTCGGGGTGAAACCAAGTTAATTTTCCCGTTCCTTTAGGCTTTGGTCCATCACATTCCAATTGGCGATAAACCACTGCAAACGGCGCGTTGAGAATTTCCACTCAGCCAGCCAGCCACCCCAGCTTCTATCTAGTCTAGCGCTCTTAGCCAAGAGATTACAGAGCCAGGGGTCAGCGCTGGAGCTGTAAGGGGCAGACGCACCGCGAGAGAGAATGGCGTGAACGATTGGCCTCTTTACTGAGAGAGAAGAGACTTGGCGTTATTGATGGGTTCTAGACCCCCACAACCTTAAAAGAAACAACCTTAAAGCAGCAAAGTCAGTATCACGAGGTAAGGGGCAGCACCACGCCGTTGCGAGACTATTGACGATAATTCCGACCGACTATTTACCTTTGTAACCGCATGCAGCCAGACTTGTTTATCTGGCGCTGTTACCGCTGCCGCTGCCGCTGCCTCTGCCTGTCTCACGCTCATCGATCCAGTTTCTCACACAGTCTTCTCCACCAAAGTGACACCCTGACATGGTCCTCTTCTTGTCGACTGTGGAACCCTGCGAGGGTCATGCCAGCCTTTGCTTTGCCGATCAGGGGCATCCGTAGGGCAATTGCAGGCCTGTAGACTCCAGAAGACTTACGCGTACTGTTACCTCATATACTCCTCACAGTAGATCTTTTTTCATCGTTTCAAAGTGATCGTCTGTCCCGTCTGTCTCTCGCGCAAACGCAAAACGCAAGTCAAGTCCCTCCTTACGCTTGTCTTTTCTTGAACTTTCCATTGTTTATTTGTCTCAGCTTTCCTTTTTCTTGTTTCTGGCTCTCTTTTGCATTCCAAGAGTGTGTCTCTCGCTCCCTTGAACAAAACTCCACCAACGTCAACGTCCGTCGCCATTTTGGATTCTTGTCCTTCAGATGGTTTCATCTTCAACATAACGAATTCTTTTCGCCCGTTTTCTCTCTTTTTCGTCATTCGCTCGGCCCGCTAGGCGCCACAAACAATCGTTACTCATCATCCCTAAAAATAAATCGTCACAATGACAATAGGCGCAGCACTCCCAACTTCTGGTGTTGCGCTTAACCGGGTGCTGGCCCTCGGCTTGACGCTGGTCGTCATCTTAGGCATCGCCATCAATCAGCTTCAACTGAGCGATGACCCATATCGCTGTAAGGCTCTGCTTAATGATGGAACCTGGTTGAATGCTCCTGCAGAGAATGGAAGCAGAGCGCCTTTCACAAACTGGCAGCCTCCTGGATGTATGATCCACAAGTACAAGAAGGAGGAGATTGAGGAGTGCATGGAGGGACGACACATGCTTTTTGTCGGCGACTCTACAACCCGACAGGTCTTTTATGGCATGGCTCGTCTGGTAAGTCGATAATAATTTAATTGTAGATGTGTTGTCGAATTATTTGGTCAATGTTCAATTGCATAACCAACAGTCGCTAACACCACGACAGCTCGACGCAGAAAAGGCCGAGGAAGTACGAGCAAACAGCAAGAAGCACGAAAGCCACGATGTAGAATTCGGCGGCATTCGACTCAAGGAGATCTGGGATCCATTTGGCAACGACAGCGCCATCGCCCGCAATGAACTCACCCTCTACCACGAAGAGAGGATCAACGAGGTCCCCGTCGACAAGCAAAAAGGTCCCGCCCTGGCCTTCATGGGAATGGGAGTTTGGTTCGCCGCCCGCTTCGAGAAGGAGGAGTCTATTCCCATGTTCAAGGCCGCCTTCAACAACATGTCCGAACTCGCTTCCAACATGGACTTTGAGCCTTTCGGCAACCGACCCATGGACCCTCGCGATGGAATTGGCAACGAAGTCTTCTGGGCGCCAATTGCCCCGCCCTTCTACGACATGCTCCCTGATTACCGCAAGACTGGTGTCGCTTCGCAACCTGGCGAGGTCGAGGAGATTGATGAGTTCCTCAAGACACAGGAACAGGAGTCTGGTATTCCCATGCTGTGGTCGTTCCCCGCCTTGTCGTATGACCAACAGGATGCTATCGGCGACCACGAGAATGGCTTCCATGTCACCGACAGCGTTGCTGAGATGAAGGCCCAGATCCTTCTCAACCTTCGATGCAACGCCAAGCTCGACATTCAGAAGTCTTATCCTTATGACCGCACTTGCTGCACTGACTATGGCCAGAAGTCCTTCGTCCAGATTATCCTCGTCACTCTCGGTATTTTCTACGTCAGCGGTGCTGCCATCACCGAGATTCTTGCTCTTCGATCTGGCGAGCCTCCCAAGTGGGCCATCTTCAACCTCGATGTCGCTACCTTCGTTACCGGTCTGCTTGCGTGCTACTGGGCCGACCGAACACAGTCTTTCGCCAAGGGTTCCAAGGAGTACAACATGTTCGACTTTAACCTCATGTCTGCTCTCTGCTTCATTGTCGGCTTCGCCTTCATGACCAAGTCTAAGCCTCCTCCTCCTCGACCTGGTGCCGCTCCCGCTGCTGCCCCCGCGACTCTCGACGATGCGAAGCCTTTATCCCGTGACCAGACTGACGAGTGGAAGGGATGGATGCAGGCTCTCATCCTCGTATATCACTGGACTGGTGCTTCGCGTGACCTTAACATCTACGTCGGTATCCGTCTCCTCGTTGCCGCCTACCTCTTCCAGACTGGATTCGGCCATGGTGTTTTCTTCAGCTCAAAGAAGGACTTCTCCTTCAAGCGAGTCGCCGCCGTTCTTCTCCGTCTTAATCTTCTCAGCTGCGCGCTGCCCTTCTTCATGAACACCGACTACATGTTCTACTACTTCGCTCCCCTCGTCAGCTTCTGGTTCCTCATCATATATGCCCTCTTCGCAATTGGCCAGAAGTACAACGACAACACCTGGGCGCTCATGGGCAAGATCGCTGTTTCTGCCGCTATCTGCCCTGGAGCTATGCTCTACACACCCGTCCTGCAGTGGGTTTTCGATGTTTTGAACATGGTCTTCCGAATTGAGTGGGATCTTCACGAGTGGCAGTTCCGTCTCGGTCTTGATGGCCTTATCGTCTACGTCGGTATCATCATGGGTGTCGCTTCCGTCCGAACCAAGCTGTACAACAAGATCCTCACCCAATCTTACGGCCTGGCTGGTGTAGCTGGTATTCTCTCCATCCCTCTGTACTGGTGGATTGCGGTCAGCAGCGCCGAGAGCAAGCAGGACTACACTGCCCTTCACCCCGTCTTCTCCTTCATTCCTATCATGGGCTTCATCGCTGCTCGCAACATGTTCCCCGCCGCTCGTACATGGTACTCTCGAACTTTTGCCTGGATTGGTCGATGCTCTCTCGAGACCTTTACCCTTCAGTTCCACATCCTTCTCGCTGCCGATACCAAGGGTCTTCTCCTTCTCGACATCTTCAAGGGTGACGGTAGCCTCCTCTGCGACCGCTGGAGGTCTCTGATCATCATCGTTCCTGTTTTCTTGTGGATTAGCTCTCGCGTTGCTGATGCTACTGGTGGAATGGTCAAGCTTTTGACCAAGGACTGGGCTGCCCAAGAGCAAGAGGAGCAATACGATGTGGAGGCCAAGGCTGATGCGGAACCTCTCATGAGTGGCAACATGCTCTCTGGGTTTACACGACACATGCCCTCAAAGTCCTCATGGGCCAACAACCTCAAGCTCCGCATGCTTGGCCTCTTTGTCCTCCTCTGGACACTCAACCTCGTAAGTTTCTGTTCTCTATTTCGCACTGCAGACCATCGCTAACATTTCTCAGTTCTACTAGACATTCATCACATAGCATCGGCATTAAAACAAGGCGTTTGGAGTAGCGAGTAGCATTGACGACGAGTCAGCTTGGGGACCTTCATTCATTCCGCACGAAACGCGTGTTGGATTTTCTTTTTCACGGGCGCATTCACCCGACTTTTTGGACATGACATACATTCGAGGCTTATCAATAAGCTTATGCATAAGCCTCCACGGCACGACATAGATTTTATATCGTAATGATAGATTTTTACATGATTCATCAAATTTTATCTTTGATGCTTAAAGGCTGGCGAAGCATTCGTGGAGTTCTGGAAAAGGCGAAGCAGGGAGGGTAAGTTCCTGGTTCGGCACAAACAATTCATGCGTCAAAACGGTCGCGACGTCGTGTGATGTTGCGGATCTATTGCTCGTTTCATCTAAATTGGGTGCACTTCGCTTAGACTAAAGTTCCATTCGGAGTGATAACTGATCAATCTCACGCGGTTGTATTGGTATCAGTGCTTGTGAGCATGTAATCTCGCACAATATGGTCATTTATGGGCGGAGGAATGCACATTGGCGTAGGGCTATCAGAATGTGACAGTCATATTTAGAAGCGACATTGTCTGCAACCTCTCATTGCAAGTATATTACCATCTACCGGTAATGGCTTATAGAGTAATTTGTAATGTCAAACCAACCATCGAATCGCGATCTTGCACGTGGTACCTATCAGATGCTGGTATCTTGTTCTCCAGATCCAAGTCGCCAAGTAACATACTAGTGGCTTAACGGATATGTACGCATTTGTCGGCCTTATCTGTTAGTGCTCTAGCATTTAGATTTGCACCATAATGACGTTGGGACACATCGGGCTATGACCCGTGCAACAAGAATTAATGCACTTCCTGTGCGGTTCAGTAGTCGATTGGTTTTAAGGCGGTGAAGGGAAGAAACGAGATGTCACCTCTGAGAAGGCTTGTGGAGGTTTCTACTCTTTGCGCCGTGGAGTAAAGAGGCGCGTTGATGCAGACCACGAAGTTGGTGAAAATGGATTGGCCAATAAATAAATATTCGAATATCCTGTCTCCCCCAAACCATTTGAATGAGATCGTGTACATAACCTGTTTCCTCAATTGGACACCGGAATAAACCTATATAAAACTCATCTTTTGACCCAATTCTTGAACTTAGACCATCTCTTCTTCTTACCCTCACCTGTCGCGTTACTTGTACCATCCATACTCTGTTGAGCACTTCCCGCGTCCTGGCTGGAGTAGCTAACACTAGGGACAGTAATGGATGTCGTCTGGCTCACAATCGAACCACTTGCTGAAGCGTCCTGGGTCTGCTCACCGCTCCCTATCGATGCAGCACCATCGTCATCTGCCTGTTTCGTTGCCGATCTGTCTCCAGTCATTAGTCCCAGAACAGTATGTCCGAAAATTACAGCCCCTCCAGAGTCAAGAGACCCTAATTGTACGGGCTTCAAGCCATGCGGTATAGTACGGGACCACCATCTTTTGGCAAGGAATTGGACAGGGTTGTGGTTGCACTCTGCCCCAGCAGTTTGGACATCATTGTTACCTTGCCTCTTATGGCACTTGCAATGCAAAGATGCTTCCTTGGGAGCTACCCAAGTGATCTTCTTGGTCAATTCACCTCCCATGAGGCCCGGCTCCATCCTAAGGAGACGTTTCTCATGGAGCATCTGCATTGTTGATATGGAAGCAGCAAGGTAGTCTTTGCCTGCTGGAACCGATCTCCAGTTTGGGCAGATCAAATCAGGTTCGTCAGCTCGTATAAGATCTCCAAGTCCCCGCCCGAAGAGGGCAGTTATGCCAACAGTTGGTATCAAGTCGATCCATCCGTGTCCCCATGAATTGAGATGTTGAATACGCGGGTAAATAGGAACTGCGGGATCAATGACATCCACAATGTCGAAACCAACAACCTCCCGACGTGGGTCCAAGGTCTGAGAGATCCTGATACCGTCTTGAGATGCCGCCTGGGCTTGTCGATCGATCAGCTTCTCTATCGAGTAAAGAATTCTCTCTACTCGCTCTTGGAAGGTCGAGTACTTGGTAACAGGTACGCCATTCGTATCCATATGCTTGTCAACAATGTAAACGTTTAATGCCCTGTTTTCCCAACTCTTTAAAGTATGAAGTGCAGCCTGGCGACTTCCAACACCTGACCAGTGATCTTTGAGCTTGTTGGGATCATATACCCAGTCATAGGCTGATTCTGGGTCATTGATATCCAGATGAAGTGAAATGCGGACGAGATGGAGCAGGGCAGAGGCACCGTCGACAAGCCATGCACGACGTTCTTCAACATCGTAGAAAATGACTGGTTGGAGTTTGACCCAATTGAGAAGACTAGGGTAGTCTTTCTCTCTTTGGAGCCAAAAGGGTTTGTCCTTTTTGTTAACGTCGAGCATGAGACCAGCAGTAACAGGACTTCCACCTTCTATGTATAGCTTGTCTACAACAATGGATGGTGATGATTTCGGTAGACCGCCAGGCTTTATCTCGTGATTAGCAGTGGGATGTCCTATTCCTAAGAGTTAGTAATCGGATATTTGGAGGAATGACAAACTCAGGAGATAGTGTTGTCTCACCACACAAGTCTGTTGCTTTGGTACACCATCCAATAATGTGACGTTTGCCTTCAATATGCCGGAAAGAAATTTCTTCGGAAGATTTGATATCAATATGATCGAGCCTCGTGTCCACGTATGAGATTCGCTCCTCAGGCTTTTGACTAACGAGGAGATGCCATATCACGAAGTCAGCAGTCGCTTGTGTAGCAACCATCAACATGTTGAACCCTTTGATTACCAGCCTACCACCCCACTGGACAACCTCAGAAGATCCCACTATAGACGCTGCATATCGCAAAGAAACCTCGAGGCCAGGGTTCGGCACTGAACGTCGTAGTATTGGGTAGCCTCGTACAATATTCAGTGAGCTGAATAACTGTTCCCAGCAGAAGCCTTGTTTTGGGTTATAGGCGGTCTCCGGGATTTCGGAGAATGAAAAGTAACACTTTCCCGTAACAGAAGTGGTACTTCCACTGTTATCATTCAAGGCTGTGGCGGAGAAATCGGTGACACGTGGCATGATCGATACAAAGCCAGTGTGCTTTTGTTCTTGAAAGACCGAAGCTAACCAAGCAATCTGTTCACCTACCTCTGAAACAGCGTAGTAGCCGCCCCTGGCCGTGATTTCGTATCGAACACCTCTGTTGCGGCCTTTGTGAATAGAGGCCTTTAGAAAACAATGATTGGAATAATTCTCACGGGTGGTTCCGGGCCAGTTAGGCGCTGTCCAGGTGCCAAATTGAACAGTCTTAGGAGAAACACGACTAAAAAAGCTTTCTTGGTCTGATAGAAGGACTTGCAACAGGGAAATAATGGCACCGCTAGATTGGGGCCATGTTTGGGCCATGTATTCTGCGACACTTGTAGCTTGCGCTTCGTCGCATTTGCCTGTCAAGCAAAGGATGTTCGTCAAGGCTTTATCAAAAGAGGAGGAAATTCCAGAGCGTTTCATCATTCCAATGATATCCAAGGTCAGAGAGTATGTCATTTCGAAGTCGATGCATGCTTGCTTTCTGCTCATTTTGTGCTGCGGAATGTGTTTTTTCAAAATACTTCTGATCGTAGCGCCAATCCTATTCATCAAGCTAGGCTCTTCGCAAGATAGTCGACTTTGTTGGCTGATATTTGTTAAAAGCCATTGATAAGCCTCGGATCCTTGGATGAACTGTCTGTACTGGGGCATTTGTGAAAGACCGTTCGGTTCTCCTGAACCAATGTCGCTTATCCAGTCAACGATCTCTTCTTCTGGCTTTCTGAAGGGCTTAGTGGGAGGTTCATCCTCGTGGTCTGCTTTCCCCGAGCTCATGGAACTATGGCCAGACTCGCTCTCAGCTGTCTCAAATGCCGGAATTTGGAATTCAAGGAGGTCCACAATATGCCTATGGCACGTATAAGCTGTGAAAACTGTAGAATGTATGGAGACTGCATGCTTACCTCCTCTTACGGTGGATGATCACAGAAGTTTCGAGCTGAAAAGGATTCTTTGACTCTCCATGTAGCTTCCATGCAAACTCCCTGAGTGTTTCTTCAAGGAATTCTGGTCCGACGTTTTTAATAGTTGTGCATTGAGAATCGGAGCTAACATCCTCGGCGAGTTGATCTATGAAGGCTTGAAAGTATTGCAAGTTGGGGTCATCAGAGAGCGTATCAAAAGAATACGTTGTAGCTGCATCGAATTCAGCGCAATTCTTTTCGGACTTGCGAGGAGGCCACTGATTCTGTCTTTCCTTGTGATGGCTTGATGATATACCCTCCTCTCCTTCCGCTTGGCATTCTGTTGTCTGTAAAGGACCCAAGATCGCTTTTGGATTTTGTGGCTGATGCGGCATAGAAGTAGGAACAGTCGAAGGCGGTGTTCCATGGCTCTGGTTTGTGAATTCAATGGTTGATGAATATAGGCTATTGGAGATAGCATCGCTTTGCACACTACCATGCTCGTGAGGGCTTTGGGTATTAACTAAAGCAGGGTTGTGATGGCAGCTGTCCGCTGGCCCTATATCCTTCATCGGGATGAGGTAGAAACGGCATCGGCCATCATCTGGGACGTGGGCGATGGCTTGTCGATCACAAAGGAGATCCGAAGTTACAGAACCAATAGTCGGATGACCCAATAGCTGATCTTGACCTATAGACTCCTGCTCAGAGCTGCAAGAAGCGAGATCTGATGACGACATTCGCGAGACGTTAAATTTCAATATGAAGACATTCTCATTGCTCTGTTCAACTCCAGGCACAAACGAAACAAGCCACTCAATGAATTTCTGCTTTTGACATTCGCAGATGACCTGATGTGTTCCATGTTCCTGGAATGATATCTTCTGAACAGAAGAGGATGGGTTCGGCGCAAACACGGGTCTTTTGATTGTGAACGATGGAATGGTCTCTCGAAGACAGTAGTTTGGTGGCATGTGTAACAGACGAGTTCCCTTTCCACGAGCGAAAACAATGTCATAACCGGATTTCTCGAAGTTCACCACGTCGCCACTGTCAACAATGACTTGAGCCGGATTAAGACGCCTTAGCAGCGTTGCCAGTGTGTTTCTCACGGCATGATCATTATCAAGAATCAGGATTTTGATCACACTCTGACTATCACAAAAAGTCAGTCTTGCGCATCTGAGCAGTAGAATAACCTCACCTATTTGCTTGTGGATCAATGGGATCTCCCTTGGAACCATCGCCATAATTATCACGCAAACCCCTTCTGTATTTGACTGTGTATGAGTAGCTCCATGTTAATTTGTCCAAGGCTCCATTCTGGGTGATGTTTAGGTTCCGTCCTGCGTGTGCGATCATTGAGCGCTCCGCTTCATCAACGGTTGGATCAGAGCTGAAGTTTTCAAACGAGCTCAGTGGCCCAGCCCCTGTCGGCCGACTCGGCCCTTCTAACGGAGGATGGAAACGTTTTCTGTCTTCTCTCGATCCGTTGTCTTGGTTGACTCCAAGTATATTAGTACTGATTTCAGCCTGAAACTCTGGGTCCAGTTGAGACCAATCAGCGGCATAAAATACCGACTTGTGTGGTGGAATCAACTCTTTGTAAGTCCATGCTCGACTCGCCCACCGACTCTTTCGGACAGCCGAAGATAGGATTTCTTTATCATCATCCTTGATGTTCGCATTGGGTATTTCGCTTAGATACAGCAGACAAACTCCTGCTTTTAAAAACATTGAGTAAAGACTGTTCACGGTCTCCTCCTTCTCAAGATTGTCTTCTGCATTGATACAGACACTGTCCGCCCAGAGCCAATTGTAGCCCTGAGTAACGGCGGCATGGCAGGCGCTGACGATCTTGGAATATCCGGGTTTTGAAGTGTGCTGACTTAGATCTTCAAAGTCTTTGAAGGTCAGCTCCTGTTCCGATGAATACCAGCAATGAGAGAGGATCGCGTAGGGCGGGTATGCAGAGGCGTCGTCAAAACTATGGAGTTTTAAGGTCTTCACGTCGAGGAACCTCATGGCTGACTGAAGTGCTCACAGAAGTATCTGGAGGCGTAGAGATGGTTGTCGATGGCTTAGGCTGTATTAACTTTGGTAGCTGTTTATGAGCGAGACAGTCGGCTCCATCATCGATTCAGAGTTTGGCGAAAAGGTAAACTGATACTGAATCAACAGAAAATGTCATCTTTGCGACACTTGAGAAGCGGGGTAAGGCAGACATGCACAGCCTGATTTTGCGAATGCTTGAGGTTGGTGGTTGGTTGGAATTTCAGCCGCACCATGAAATTTCTGGGCATGGGCTGAAGCAGCCTGAAACGAGGCATTTTGGAAAATAAGCAGACAGGATCATTGATGGTCACAGTTTCAACGAAGTGTATTTATGAAATAAGATAGCTAAAGACTCTATTTGCACTACTCTAAACGGCCGACATACAGCCCTTGCATGAATCGGCCATTGCCATAGATCTCCTCCATTTCCGCATACCACTCATCGTTGTCCGACTCTGGCTGCGGTATTCCATTGTAACCATCATCTTCTGTATTATGGTTAATCAAACATTGTACAATATGCTTCATCTGAGTCGCTCTCACCATCTGAATCACTAACCCACTCACAAGGGTTCTCGGTTTCTATTCTCTTTTCATTGTCTGGAAGTGAGAGCTTGGGACGCTCCGGGACTTGAGGATCTTGTGCTTCCTTGATTGCTTTCTCGCTCGCAGATCCGCCGCTTCTCTCGATTGAAATCAGAGGGCGGAACGTGATGGAGACGATGTAGTAGTCGAGTTTGTGGGGTTCCGTTTCATCTCGGATCCAGCGTTGACCGTGCCAAGTGCTCGAACCGCTCCAGCGACTTACTTTGCGGTTGGCATCTGATGTGTCTGCGTAGAGAACAACACCATCGGGTCGTTTGAAGAACCATGAGTCGACCATCTGCTTGGCGATCTTGTCGACCTGGTCCTTCTTACGCTCGAGGGACTCTAACTCGATGCAGAACTGAGTCGTGCTGGGAGTCAGCACTTGACAAACACCCTCGATCCAGTTTCCATCAAAGTGCAGGGGCTCATCCTCCTCCCAATACCACCAATCAGTGTGACGAATGGTGAGCGTAATGGTGCGGGGAGCCAGATGGGGCGTACGTAGGACTTCTTGCAGGCCGTTTTCTTGAAGCCTGTACATCTGAGCAAAGACTCTGAGTCTCTCTATCTCAACCTTGTCTGTGCCTAGAGATTTGGAGATCTTTGCGAGCATGGGGCGCAAGCGTGGGGGAGCTTTGTGAGGTGGAGGAGCGCGATCTTCACCTGTAGCCCATTCTGTGTGCTCTCGTAGGAGAAATGGCTTGAACCAGGTTTCGCGATAGATAGCGCGACATGTACGCAGAAGCCTGGTATCGGTTGATTGAGCTGCTAGATAAGAAGGGCGAGTGTAGCATGTGTTTTCCTTGAACTTCTTGTCCGGTGTTGGGTCCGGGTGATCCGTGAGGACATAAGAGAAGATACTGTCTCTGACTTCTCCAGGGAGTTTGGCATAGAGAGGGCTTTCATCTTGAGGGATTGGGGCCTTGGCGAGGATATCTTGACGCAGTAGGTTGGACATCTTGGGCGATGGAGAGAAGCCTAGGGATTGAAAGAGTAAGGTCGGCTTATCTCTAGCCAAGTTGCGTATTTATTGCATGCTCCAAGTTAGGCAACCGTGCGGGGCTAAGCTGGGCTACCCAGTCAGCCGAGATAATGAGGTAATGTTGCCTAGGCCAATAGAGACTTCTCGGACGTGTTGGCGTGATTGCAACGAATAAAAACTGTCTGCGGCTGAGACTGCATGCTGCAAGCTGAAAAACTCCCCTCAATCCACTTCACATGGGTCGACATTCACGGTCACAAGGGCCAAGTCTTCGGAACATTATCTATTCAGAAATCCCCGAGATATATTGACTAAATTATTCATTTCCCATTCCACATTTAGTATCCATAAAGGTTGACCTGCTCAGAGGTGGAAGCGCGGATGCGGCGGTTCTCGCGGATCAAGAGGACGCGAATGGCCCAAGCGCAGGCAATCGAGCACAGAGCAAAGCCAGCAGAAGCACCGAAACCAATTCCATACCGGGGAGAGTCACTCTTGGGCCAGAGGTAGGCACCATAGATATAACCGATCTATGCCAAAGTCAGTGTGTTATGAAACAAGAGAGCTGAGTATCTTACCTGTCCACCAACGTTGGTCATGGCCAACACAACAGCCTTCTTTTCCTTGGTCTGCGAGAGAGTAGAAGATGCCCATCCGATGATGACAGAGTTGACAGCATAAGCGCCCATGGGGAAGATGAAGCAGGCGACATAGCGAGCAGCGGTGTTGAGAGTGCAAGCAGCCAGGACAAAACCAGCAACGGCAATAGATAGTCCAGCGGTGATGTGCCAGGTACGCTCGTGCATGCGTCCAGAGTTCCAACCAAAGAGGATACCAGCTGCACCAGCGAAGATGAAGGGAGGGCAGGTCATGACGAGGGTAATTGTAGTGTTGAAGCCGAGAGTCTTGATGACGCTATGACACTGTTAGCTGTGAACATGCAAAGGGAGCCAGGATCACTCACGTAGGGAAGAAGGAGTTGAAGGAGCATGCAGAAAGATGGAAGTTCTGCATGAGGCAGAAGAGCCATGTTCGCTTATCAGCGCAAGCCTGCTTCAAGCCCTCCCAGGATGAGCCACCCTCCTCAGAGTCATAGGCCTTGTCCTTCTCCATGCGCCCGTGAGCAAGCTGCCTCTCGCGTTCGTTGAGCCAGCGGGTGGTGAGGGGAGTGTTGGGAAGCATGAAGAAACCGACGATGGCAACAAGAGCAGTAGCAGCACCCTCGATGATGAAGAGCCTATAACTGTTAGATGGGTCTGAAGATAGAGGCTAAGGAACTCACCATCGCCATCCTGCAAGACCGGCCTTTCCATCAAGGCCTGCAAAAATACCAGCTGCAATGAGACCCGAGAAACCAGTGGCAAGAATCTGAGCGCAGTAAAGCACAGCAATACGAGCAGCGACCTCTGGTTTAGGTTAGTATCTTGTATACTTCTCACGAACGAGGAACGGACCTTTGCGGGTGTAGAAGATGGAGAGCATGTAAGTGGCACCAGGATAGAAAGGAGCCTCAGTGATACCCAGAAAGAATCGGCAAGCGACCAGTCCACCATAGTTCTTGACGAGGGCAGTACAGGCAGAGACAGCAGCCCAAACCAACATCCAAGCACTCATGTAAATACCAGGCTTGACCTTGGTGATCAACATGTTGCTGGGAACCTGCATAAGGACATAACCAACAAACAAACTAAAATCATCAGCGTTATTCCCAAAGCTCGACAGTGGCGTCAACATACATCGAAACAGTCGTGTTGAATTCGGTGCCAGTCATGTTGAGATCCTCCTCCAAGTTATTCAATCGTGCTTGAGCGATGGCATTTCGATCGACGTAGTTGAGGAAGTACATAACACAAAGACAAGGCTGCGAATGTCAGTCTGGTAGCCAAGCATTGGCGCGTTGATCACTCACCATGATCCAAAGATCAAGCTTCTTGACAAGACGGATCTCTTCAGGGTCTGTCTTCTTGGCAGTACCCGTCCAATCTCGCTCCTCCACCTGCGAAGGCTTCTCCTCCTCGAGAATGCTATTGACATGCGCAAACTCGGGCGCCTCACGCTTCTGGTCAGTAGTGGTAGCCATTGTTGTTGTTCTCGTTGTGTTGGTGAGTCTGGCGTGACGAAGAAAATTTTCGTAAAGAGGTCCAGGCTCTCTATATTTATGGGTTCTAGACGGTGATCTTCGCGGGGGGCGGGGAATAAACCTGGGGAAGTGGTGGTAAACCTGGGGTAAATGGCCGCCGGAGACAGAAGTAGAGGCCGGAGGAAGGAAAAGGTTACTTTCAAGGTTAATTTGGGAGGGGAGAGTGACGCTAATGACAACTGTGTAGTGTCTCATTTGATGGTACATGGGGTTATGGTTGTGGAGATGGTGAGTGAGACTGGGGGAACCATCAGATTTTGATGGGATGGCTGATGCGACTCTAGATCCAGTCAAGAATGAGGAGATGGTCATAGCGATTATTGCATGTCAGTGCTCGCATTTGACCCGAGAAAACGGTGATTGTCAAAGTCTGCAAGTGCCTTTACTCTGTTATCAATCTTGCTTCAATGCATTACCATCATCACTGTTCGTTGTGCATGAACCCCAAATTTGCAGATCCGCGCTACGAGTCATGGGTATTTTTACGCATAAAGTATGCTTAATCCAGCCCTGGATCATCATCCCAACGACACCACCATTACTTCCAACATCCGAGGACAAACCTCATCGGCGCTACAAAACGGCATCTCTCCGTCACAGATCTAACTCAAGATGAGATAAGAGACAAACATCTTCCACGGAGTCTACTTTTTGCGCCGGGCAATTGCTCTCATCGCAATGCTATCACGCAAAATGGTTCGGAGACTGATGAAGCTCCGATGGTTCACGTGTCGCGCTACGTGCCGGAAAAGGGTCGAGACTCCAAGAGATAAAACGCCAGGCTTGGCTAGATCTCCTGGGGTTGTTTATCTGGAGATTTCTTGGCTGCAGACTAACGGCGGGGCTCTGGGGTAGATTGGATGATATTTATAAGCGGTGTTTTGTTTTCTGAAGCCGATGGTTGAGAGGTGAATGCATGGAGTTATCTGTTGAGGCTGCTCCACGATGTCAGCGCTCAATTTCTGGACCCAAAACTCGATTGACCAGCCGGCACCAGATTTGAGCCGCCAGTCTTCTGACATGTCAAATGCCTTCCCTATTCGAAGAATAGTGAAATGCCTGTTATCTCCTACTTTTGTGCCAAAAAGAACGGTTTTTGGAGTCATAGATAGTAAAGCTTGGCAAACACCAGCACGGCATCACGACCCGGCCTGGCGAAGGCGGAAAATGGTTACCGGAAACGCTAAGTCAGTTACTCAACAAAGCCTGCACCACTAATGGTGATATATAGGAAAAGAGGTTCCGTCTAATGTAGTTGTATGATTTAAGAAGCGATAGTACTAATAATACAGGCTCAAACCTAGATGCAAGATCCTTTTTTGAGGGCTATTCAGTGGCAGGCTTTTCCGTATTTGCGCAACCTCGCGTAATTGTACGGCAGCGGCGCCAGGAAACCTGCTGCAATTGACACCAGAGCAGCAAGCCAAAATGATGGGTCGTCAAGAGCAACTTGTCCTCCCGTCAAATAGTAATCCACTGCATTTTCAGCTGCTTCCATTGTCAGCATAGAGATGAGACTCATGCCGACCGCTGTCCTCATCGCCGTGAGCCAGGATAACCCATCACGGCCAATGCGTAGCATTACCGTCTCGAGAAGAATGGACGTTGAAACACCAGAGGCCACTGCTTTATTAGTTTTGCTTCCTTTGAAGTTGATTGGCTACTAACTTGATATTGGCATCACTATTCCCATACTGAGCCCGGGATAATGGGCTTGCAGAAACCACATGGCTGCAAAGTCACCGACTGTACACCCGATGAGGCATCGCGTAGTGTTGACAGAAGCCCTCTTCCAAGCCGACTTCAAGGTCCAGAAATCGCGAGATGTTATAGACGGTGGAGTCGATGGTTGCGAGGCGTTCTTTTTACTACAGCATTGGCTGCTGGCCCGATGTTTTTGCGGGCTGATAGTGATTGAGGGGACGTTGATCGCAGTGGCGAGGCGTGACTGCGGGATCGCGAAGAAGCCCGCACGGCGCGCGCAAAGTCGACTGCTGCTCATGACTCCATTCATATTATGTTTGTTGAATAAGCGACGAATCATGCGAATTGAGAAGAGGCATGAATCGTTCTTGATCTGACGAGATTGTTGTTTTCTTCGCCGCCGCGAAATTGACTCAGTCCCACTTAAAATGCTCACTCACCAACAAGAGTCATCGACTCATCGCTGGTCAACGACAGGCCATCGCTTAAGAAATGAGAATAGCTTGATCGATATAACTTGTGGTAGGCCACAGGCTGGTAGATCATCAAACCGAGAACTCGTTTCAAGGCAATTCTGGATAGAGTCCATGGAGAGATGTCAGAACGGGCGGCTGATTTCACGACTCTAGTCTGCCAGCAAGACAGAGGCAGTCAACCGAGAATCTTAAGATTAGCCTCATTAGCCAGCATCTGAGCTAAATATTCAAGCGAATTTTCAATGTCTAATCGCAATATCTGGCTCGATCGTATACACAAAGCCTAGACCTCAGCTGAAAAGCAACGGCCCCAAAACGTGCCTTGGCCGAGCCGATAGCGGAACACCTTGATTTGTCATCGGATCAAGCTTCAACTTTGTCACGATCATGCATTTGTCCTTTAAATGAGAACCACCTTCACCCTTGATTTGTAAGCTACCAGAGTCTTATTACACGGCCTTTTGCTTTACTTTCCCTACACAGAGCTAACTCTCAGAACAGCCAACGCCATCTAAGATTCGAGATTCACAAACATGGAGGGTAGAAAGATCGTGATTTCAGGTGCAGGCCGCGGCCTTGGTCGCGCCTTAGCTATCGTTGCTGCTTCTCAAGGAGCTACTCCGATACTGTTGGGAAGATCCCAAACCGCATTGCAAGAAGTCAGCGAGACAATCAAGAGCAACAGTGGTGCAACGGCATACCCTATTATCTGTGATCTTTCGGACCCTACTTCCGTGGCTACAGCGACGAAGGAGATGACCGAATCGCATCCTGATATTGATATCTTGGTCAACAATGGAGCCCATTTCACCGAAGGAAGCTTCGACAAGCAAACCGATGATCAGATCCTGTCGGTTGTGAACTCAGCAGTCATTGGCACCATGATCTTGACACGACAGCTTCTACCTTTGTTGAAACAACGACCTCGAGCAGACATTCATAACGTCGTTTCCATGTCTGGCCTTCAGTACGCCAGACTCACCGGTGCTTCGCTTCCTTTCAGAGCTGCAAAGGCTGCTCAAGACGGCTTTACCCAGGGCTTGGTGGAGGAACTGAAAGGTACATCTGTACGCGTCACTTCAGTGTATCCTGGGTTGATTGAGGATGTATCGCCAACCAGCGCCGAATGGCAAAAGCAGCGTGGTTCTGATGAGGGTATAACAAACAAGAACGTCGTCGACACGATTATCTACGCACTATCGGCGCCCCCAAACATGTCCTTACGCTCTATCGTTATCGAGCGGACTTTTTCAGACTTCCTGATTTGAGCAAGAATACAGTCAGAAAAGAAAAGAGAAAACAACCGAGCCTGATGCCTCGAGAGAGATTTTCGACAGGGAACAAGCGATATTTATTTGTGAGACTTCGGTGGGATGGTGTGCTAGGGAAAGAGTTGCTACCAATAATATACCGTTCACATTGAGGTCGAGAACAGTTTCTGCCTAGTGAGGCTAAACTACTTCGAGTCCCTTAAATGGCTCTGGTATCCTTTCCTCCCCCGGTTTCCTTTTCCATCTCCTCTCAATGCGAAACCCTGATGATGTTCCAAGTTTTGATGCCGCGGAGAGATCGGTTTTACAACTAGTTCCAGCATTGTCTGCACCCAGCTGAGAAATGAGATCCTTTTCTAGCTCTTCATAGACTCTTGATGAATCTCGAATCCTGAATGCCTTGAAGAACAATGCGGTGACCGTGTCCCACCTGTACCCAAAAATCAGAGCAAGACTGGAGACTGCCAGAGTCAAAGGTACTGCAGACGACCAAAATATCCTCTGGTCTCTGTCTAGCTCGCGGACATCTGTAGTGTTCATCCCAAAGAAACTTGTCACAAAAGAGCTACACAGCATCAGGTCAGTGGGCATATTTATCTCTAAACAGTATACTCACAGGGGAAGAAAAAACAATGTGACGAAGGTAAACACTCTGATAGCCTTTCCGTGACCCTCGTCGAGTACCTCAATCATCTGTTTCATGTCGTGTCTTGTGGCGGTCAAGATCCTCTGTAATATCTCGAGTGTCTTTCCATCTTCAGCAAGACTTTGTATGTGCGTGTCTAAGTGCCTTTTTTCCAGACCATACATATCCTTGCGGTGTTTTAGATCTTCTCGATCTGTGGTGTCTTTTGGGAAGAAGTCGGGGCTCAGAACCTGAGCAAAGGCCTTGACCGTACGTGTTTGAACTTCGAAAATGATCCGCAAAGCCTCCATTTCCTCTTCCAGAGCAGATATCTCGAGAAATCTGCGACGCCTTGGGTCACGAACCGCAGCAAACCGAAGTGCAGTAGACTTATCACGGCAATGCCTGACTACGTCCAGCTTCTGATTTGTCTCTGGATAGATGGGATGGTCATGAAGGTTCCGTAGTAGTGTGATAAGGAGAAACTCAAGGCCTATCGGTGAGATGGTAAGGCGATCAGTATCGATCTGGGTCTCGCTAGCCATCATTACGTCTCGCCTGGCGTCCTCAAGCTGGCATTTCAACTTCGATTCGAGGTTGTGAGTCCGAACGCGTGAAGCCACTCCCTGCCATAACCGGAACCCATTAGATCGCGTGGTACTCTGTAAACGCTCAGAGTTCATCGCTGAGAGCTCTTTTGCAGTCTTGTATAATAAGGTGGTGAGAGTTTCATAGCAAGATACCAGGCTTCCGGGGACGCGTGTTTCTTTGCCGCTGACGGACAGGCTAATTTCTTTTGTTCTCTCTCGAACGTCAGTTAAGGTACCGATGAGTCTGGACGCAACAGACACGATGTTGTCCTTTGGTTCGAAACTGAAAGGCTGCCACTTAACCCATCCCACGCACGGGTCATTCAGTATGGATCGATCTCCAGGGTTGCAATGGATGTGATATCTGTGCAGATGAGATAAAGCGCCATATAAAGAAGAATACACTGTATCTTTGTTGCAGTCTTCACAGCCATGAGGCGGTAAAGCCTTCATGTATAGACTCGTGAAACCAGAGCCCGAAGTTGGAATTTCCTTTGAAATCGTGAAAGAACATTGCTGACGGAATGCATTTACCCGTAGGGAGGAAAGATATATCTGCTGAACAATATCATCAGCAAGTCGGCTTTCAGAGTAAGGATATTCAGAAGCTTACACGCATGATCGAATCCAAGGCGCCCCAATAAGCACCTACAGCTGGGACGAGGAACCAACTGGCTGGTGGAAGAAAATGATGAAAAATATCCTCCGACAGTGCCAGAAGAGTGGCAAGAATCTCAGATCCTGGATTTCTGTGCATATGGTTTGAGCTGGGAGGTCGCGGGCACGGAAGGTGTTCTTGAGCCTCCTGTTTCGGCGCGCATACACCTTCTTCTATGGCTAATTGGAGGACCCGGCATTTGTAGACCACTTCATCTCTTGTACTGAACGCATGCAAGTCTTTAGTAATACCGGACTCTTTAAGAGATTGATCGATCATGGCTAGTAACCTCGTGAGAGCCATGTTACCATCTGTGTGGGAACTATTGCCAGTCTTCTGGGTCAAGGGCCAAGCGAAGAAGGGAATGTGATTCTTGGACGTATTGTTGAAAGACATTGAGGGCAATGTCGGAAGTACTGGCGGCATATTGCGAACAAGTGTCCCTTTACCTATACTTTGGCAAAACATCTGTTTCGCAGCTTCCATAGTTCTTTCAAAGGTTTCTCCATCGGAACTCTCTTCGTCAAAGGTCTCTTCGATGCTTTCATTCTCATTACCATTGAAAGCTTCCGAACCCGGGTCTCGAGGAACATTGCTTGAGGTTTCGACAGAGATTCTTACCAATTTGAAAGAGTGTCTTTCAACCTCGCCTGATGTCAAGTAGCCCAACCAGGTGGTAGAATCAACACCGTGTTCATGCTCATCAACAAGCTGGAAATCATCGATATCCAGGCCATAGTTACCCGACGACTTGAAGACAAGTCGCCTAAACTCCTTTCCTATGGGTCAACAAGTAATCTGGCTATGGGAGCAGAATAAACAAACCGAATAAGAACAATCCTCCTCGATAATAATATAAGTTTCGGGGCTTGTTATTCGAACCCTGTAAACGACTGGCCAGATACTGTGGATTTCGCTACTGATATCGACACTGACAGTACCTGAAATCATCTGTTCCCATGGCAACACGGAGGAGCTGATTAAAGTCCCTGGAAAGCAGTTAGATTACTGAAAAATTGCATTCGTTTGGGAGAATGTACCTCCGCCAATCATCAAGAATAGTGCCTCGGGCATCTCTAGAATGCGCGAAAGATTGGATACCCGGCCTCCCGAGGTTGAGTTGCTGAATGATGTTTCCTGAAAGCCGCCAGTTTTAAAACCATAAAGAAACTCAAGCAGTGTTCTGGTGTATTTTTGCTCCATACAATCTTCAAGTGCCATTCTTGGTAGTGCAAGAAAGGGAGTTGACAGAAAAACTACAGGCTCAGTATCTTGCGTTCCGTTAAAGTCCCCCTCTTCAGAAGCCCATATGCTACGCCCGATCTGTCTTAGAACAGTCCCTGTGTTGAGCTGTGGGCTCTTGCCTTCGAATTCAGCATGTTTCTGCATCAGTTCACGCATGACACTTAATGCAACACATTTGAGTTGAAGGCATATAAATGGGGAGTCAGCAACGAGGCCCTATTGGCGTCAGCAGAGAACAAAAGGACAGGGTCATGCAAAAGGTATGTCGAAGGGAAATAAATGCGCACTTCCAAGGTTCTTAAGTCTGCTTTGGTGCCATGTAAGTGACTATATAATCAGTAAGGAATCAACACCGGAAGTAAGGGATTGTATATAGCGGTTAAAACTTACAGCCACCTCATTCTCCCTATACCAACTCCATCCTTTTGTTCTGGGGTACACCTTAAAACAGTTTTGTGAGATCTCTTGTGCTCATGATAGCAATGCGCACTACAGATCGTGGTTAACTTTGTAGAAACCTCTCCATCTTGAAGAAGAGACGTCGGGTTAACCCAGGCATTATATGTATCTGAGGATCTTTGTCCTCCTCGAGAGCCACGGGGCTGTTTCTTGACGTCACCCAAGTGGACTGTGTCTGACACCAGAAGTTGATTCACCCACGGCCTCATTATTGAGTCCTTCGTATCGCTGGGCGCGATAGGGTGGGTATGAAAGTTGCTGGGAGTTGGTGAGCACGGTGCAATACGGGTAGAGTGAGCCGGTTTGTCATCGTCGAGCCCTAGCGGAATTCTTTCGTTGGGAAGCTGGACTGACGGACGCGACCCTTGATCCTGTTCGTCGGCCTTCTGGTAAGGCTCACTGTATCTAAAGACCTCCTCTAAATCAATGGGTCCGAGAATCCCGGATATGACAAAGGTGTCTCCTTCTTGAAGAAACTCATAGCCTAGGCGGCAAAGGGCATACCAGGAGACAAGGCTGGTAGAGATTCGTGTCTGGATCTCCTTGGGCTGTCGGTCTGCTGAGTTGCTGGTCGGTGCTGAAGAAGATGCGTCTGGCGATTGCTCCCAGGAGGCAGCGCCGATCTCCGTGTCGATCTCATTGCTGAAATCTGACATGTTTGCTTTTAGTGAATATTCTTTTCAGACTTACTGAAGTGTGGCCGACGTTCTAAATCTTTTTCAGTGATCACAGGCTCACAATTCGCCGGACCCCGGCCAAAGCATACCTAAGGCTTCGCACAAACAGCGCGCTCCGGTTTGGAAGCAACCAAACTACTCGTCTAAAGAATCCACTGACTCATCTGTACTTTGGTGGAACTAGAAGGTCTGTTACAATGGTTGTTGCACGAAAACGATAACCCGGAGAGACACAAACGTCGAGGATCGTCTGAATCGGGATACTCTTGCGAGGTGAATCGAGCTACAACCGGTCATGGTTGCGCCGATTTTGTACTGCGCTGTCGCCCCTCTTCGTTCAAATTTGGTACAATGAGGCACAAAAGCCGACCTGCAAGACTAAAGCCGGCCGCCTTTGAACACGCAATGCATATAATGCCCAACGCTTAGTGTAACAAATTGACACGGCTATGTGGTAACCACATCGACATTCTATTTCAATATGACAGTTTGCTAGGTAGCCTAATCTCACATCTTAACCAACTGGCATTTTAGCAGGCAAGAAAGTAAAAGCCGTATCCTGAAACGTGCCAACTTGAGTTCAGAGTGCAGAATCAAGACATGTAAGTTTATTCGGTCCAATTACCATCGATAGCCATGCTAACATCAGACTAGAAGGTCTCTGGGTGTCACAATTGAATTTTCGTTCATGTCGAATCCCGCGTCGTTGAATCAGCTGGCAAACATGGCCAAGGTTTGCCTAGCACAGCATACATATTTGCCGAAATCGCAGCCAAGTATTCCACCGAAGTTCGCGGGACGATAAGGTAGAGTGGCATCTGGCTCAAGCCCCGCGATTTGTTACTCGTGTTAGACCAAGTTGAACGCTGCGAGCACAGGAAAATGTTTAGAGATTCAATTTGCACCTTGCAGCGAAGCAAAACATACATTCAGGCTGTATTCCGAGAAAGGGCCCGAGACTTTCCATAGAAGGGATCAACTATTACAGGGGACCTGCGGCCAAGCGAACATTGATATGGAGCTTTGCATCATCTATCTCATAACACTCCTCCAAACCATCGAGGAAGGATCTGCTAATGTTACAACATTAGGGCCTCCATTACCCACACACTCAGTATAGACAGCCGTGGAGTCTTTCAACCCCTGTAATTACTTGCCCAACTTCGTAGAAAACACAGCGATTCGCCCCTGATCGAAGAGTGTCTCATCAATCCTCTGCAGCGCATTGAGCTCTTGCCCAAGCTTGTTGATCTTGAAGAGCTTCCCATTACGGTCTTCTCCGACCACTCCACTCGTACAAATATCCCCAAAAATGACCAATCCGCTCTTGTGACGGGTGAGCATCGTGATGAGCAAATGCTCATTCGCAGTGATGTCGGGTCCTGTGTCACGCGTGGTGGACATCACCACGACAACGATATCGGACTCTCTTCCCCGATAGCTTTCGATGGTGGCGGCTTCCGGCATATTCTTCAAAAGTTCGAACCTCTTTTGGTTACGCTTGCGTTCGATGAGTACAGCATTGGCGAACCAAGGTGTGAGAATGACGATCTGCGCAGGATCAATGGCTGAGTGAGTGACTAACCCAGTAACGAAGCTCAAGACGGCACTGTCCTGTTCTTGGCAGGCCTGCGAGCCGTCGACATCCTTGTAAATTGTTGAGTTCTGTCGATGGATGAACAATGGCTGGTGTACAATGCCGCCTGGCGGTTTGCGCAGATTTGGATACTTCATGCGCACATAAGCCTCGAGCTCTTGTCCGACATCGGGCTGCTGATCTGCAATTTCGTGGTCGCTTTGGCGATACTGAAGCGGGAGCTGGGGGTAAAATACTTGGGCAGCCAAGTCGTACATCCCCTTGGCCATACGAACTTGTGTATCGAGACGGAAGGATGGAAGGCCAGAGGCTTGAAGGAACTCCAGACCAGAGAGTTGGCCATCCCCCGCAAAACGATTGTAATAGTTCTCAGTGCCTGGTTCTTTCTCACTAGTAGTCTGAATTATTGGCTGTTCCGATCTTGTGTCTCCAATAAGGAAGCAGGGAAGTAACGTGTTCCCCCAGACACGGTACAGGTCAGGTCTGTTCATTCTTCCTGCTTGATCAACTACAACTCCTCGTGCCAACCTCCTCTGCCATGGCATAAATTCATTTGATCCACATGGCCTTGGAGTAGTGCAAAGCATGTCCGCTTCTTCAAGTAACATATCCAGGAGCTCGATAAAAATATCGTTTAGCGATTCTGAGACATGTCGAGCGTGGCCATAGCGTATTGCTCCACACTCTCTATCTTCATCGATTACTTTCTTCAGCTCGTGTAACGCTAGGCTGTCGTCAGGTCCAAGACGCCGATCAACGGCGGGCGATTCGAAGAGAAGCAAAAGCCAGTAAGCGGCGGATAGATGGAACTTCCAATTGACATCCTCATTGGGTTCTCCTGGGACTTTCCAGGAGTCTAGAACTTCTTTACCAAGTTCAGGTCTTGTGAACAATATGTAAAAGGCGTTCATCTCTTCGTTGGGTGAGTACAGTCGAACGACCAACTTGCGACGATATCGGTTTGAGTCGTCCAGAGACTTCCCTGCGTTCAACCTTTCTGTGACATCCCAAGTTTGCTTGTTGAGATGATATGCGAAGTTGTCGACAGCTGTATCGGTTGGCGCTGAGCAAAGAATTGGGCCGAGCTTTGCCTGTAAAGCCAATGTTGCTGTAGCGCCCAATGCGGTCTTTCCGGATCCTGGAGTCTAAAGCCATTGAGTCAGTATTTGCCACGGTATCGGTTGAGATTACATACACCTGTAATGATGCCAATGCCCAGCGGTCTGTTGCTCAGGTAAGATCTGAAACGCGCACGATCTTTGGGTAGGGCCATTTCGAGGATAGCATTGGCGTACGTTTCATCATCAATATCGAGAAGGTCAATCGTTGGGAGTGGCCTCCGTTTGCTGTTGCCATCGGTCTTCGTCATCCAGTCATAAAATCCAGCGCCCCGTAAAACGGATCGATGTAGATCCATTCTGTCTTTGACTTCATCAAATAGCTGCTGCTGCTCTTCGCTCATGTCATCTAGCAAGGTGTCTGTTTTAACAACACCGGAAACAAGTTTTGTTGGCAACCCACATGCAATCGGGTTGTACGGGTGCGCCTGAGGATGAAACAAGAGGGCAGCCTCAACCTGGTGCTGACATTGATTGAATTCAAAATGGAATCCCAGAGATATATAGTTCGAACTTTTTTCGTCAAGCAATCGCGCTTCGCTGGCACTTTGGCGGTCTTCAAACGTTTTGAGCTTGTCAAAGAAAGGGCCGCGGGAGAGGTTGATATGGCAGAGCTTCTCACGGGGAGGTTCTCCCCTCCATATCACATCACTGTAATCGTCCATCTTTATTTTTCGCCTAACAACCAAGATCAGATCAGTAGCGTCTTTTCGATGTCGTGCATATCGATCCAATTTTCCCAAGGGCGCAAGGCGGCAGAACCTATTAGTGTCAGCAAGTGCTCTGCACTTGGAGGATCTTGAACTTACCAGTCTACCAGGGCGCATTCCTGACCTTCACGAGAGGTATAGATTCTCAGCTTGAAGATTCTTCGTTGAATGAGGAGCTTCCAAGCCGGGCCAATTGCCTTCACGAGGGGTTCAGAAAATGGGATTGCAAGGTGAAGGCATTCCTTGCCGTCAGTATCAGTATCCGGCGCCTTACACCAGAAGAAGTAGGCTGGCATTCGGGTGGGCTTTTTTGAAGATGTATCCAGGCCGCGACGATTCTTGGAATACGCATACCCCAATTGCTTCGCTGCCCGGCGTAGCCATACTACATCATGTACAATAGACTGGCTGACAGCTGTCATGTGCGAAACATCAGTGGGTTGACTAAGTTATGTCAGTGTGGCTCGTAATCGCCAAGATGACTTCTTTCACCTGTAAAGTGGCGCGAACTGTTGGCCTTTGTTCTCTCGGAGCTCTTTCTTATAACGAGTAAGATCCAAAGAAAAGCCTTCACTGTAAGGGTATCGGAAAGCTGATAAGGTTTGGATTGTGCCGAGGTTCTTGACAAGACTGCTTTTTGCGGGCAAGACCAGGTATAGGCTTTGCTGCTGGACAATGTCCAAGATATCGTATTCTCCGGCGATGGGGGCGTCTCCGTTGATCCAGCTTTCAACCTGGTGATCTTCTTGGTTCGCGAATGGGATACCGAAGCCTTCGATTGTAGCTCGACTTTCGCCAAAATGTATCTTTACGTAGATGAGGTGCTCGTTCGTGAACGTACTCGGAGACTGTCCCAGCTGGACTTCATGGGTGAAGTCACGAGGAAACTTGATTCGGATCTGGTGGTAATCGCAAAGCTTTGACTTGTCTTGTGAACCATGTTCCGGGGCTTGGTGAAATGCAAGTTAGCATCAGTTCAGCAGCTCTGAAATGATACTCACCTCGATACCGCACGCCAAAGCCGGCCTCCTCATTTGCTTTCTGGTCTTTTCCCAAGGGAAAGTCGAGCGTGAGGCCAATCCATGTGTCACAGTCCCACGCTTGTACTGAGCGGAGCTGAGCCTTGATCTTGGTGCGTAGGCCAATTTTGTCGCCGCTGGCGATGAGCGGACCATGATGGCCAAAGCTAGCGCGAGATCAGCAACTAAATACAACAAGGAGTAAATCGATAACTAACAATACAGCGCAGTCTTCCGTGACTGTTGTTGAACTTGTTGTTGCCATAATGAGCGGCGGCTGCGACCTGCAGGCGAATGGTGCACAGCCTTGGTTCTCTCGACTTGCGCTGAGCGGATGTTGATGAGATCAAAATTGGCGGGGTCAACGGCGACCTCATGCGCTACTGGGCGCTTTAAGCGACTCGGTGTAACCCCAAGACGCGACTCTGAGCTTCCGTCTCGCCCGCGCGTGTTTGCAAAAGAAGTTGGATCGAGATGCATTTTCAAGGCTGAGGAGAGAAGGTGCAGTGCAGTGCAGTGCAGTGCTGCCTTTCATTTGTTTGTATTACGCAGGGCCCACTAAAGTCGCCAAATGAGAGCAACACACGAAGCTTTCAACTTCATCTCAATTAACCCAGTGCAGAAGAAATGAAGCTTCAAGTACCTGTCTTTAGGTAATACATTCATTTAGCTGACTTTTTCTGACATGACTCACTGTACGTAGCGGCCAAATGTCTCGCATCCAGCGCGTTCCCTTGGTACTCGGCCAAGGGATCGCTGACCTTTGTCATCACCTGCGCCCGAATTAAGCCTCGCGATGCAAGCATCAGCTGTCATGGAGGACAATCAACGCAAAACAACACTATCAAACTCCCACTTCAGGTGAAATAGAACTCTGTGTTTTTCTGACTTACAACCACGAATCTCTTGTTTCTACATCGCTACCTAGTCAACAAACACCAATTTCTGAACTCTCATCCACATCTGCGCATCAATCCACCTTGTATGTACAAACCACTCGGAGAGAGGCCTGACGCTGGTGCACAACCCCTTGGCCTGCTTTGATCTTGCCCATGTCAATGTCCTTTGAGGTCTGGAATCTGGAACCGTTCTTTGTCCGCCTGCCGAAGGGAGGACGCTTTCTTCAGCATGCGAGTGACAGTTTCACACCTCCGACAGCCTATTGACGGGCTCGACACAAGTGTCAACGAGTTGTCACCTGCTAGCCAAAGCACCATCCTCAACACTTACCATCGAGCCAGGGAAGGCCAATGTATGCCAGGCTTCATAATTGAGCAAGCTATCAACGCCACGTAAGAAGGCGAGAAGTTGGGCATCCGGAAAGAGACCAAGTGGCCGTGGATGACAACGGATCTTCATTTCTTGAGGCGTATGGCCCTCTACGCATCTTTCGGAAGAAGGTCCACTTGTACCAACTCCCAGTACCGCGTGATAACGCCCAAGATATGAATCAGAGACTTGTCGTCGACCTATCGCCCTTCCAAAAGCCATCACAAACTTCCCTATGGCGACTTGAGAAGTTGGTCTGCCTTAAGTGCGCTTTCTAGATGTATGATTCAGAGCTGATACGGATGCGAGGATTTGATCACTATGCAGAACCTGGCTCTCTTACTCCATCGGCCAACCAATTCTAATGTCTCCCTTATTTTGTTGCCATTGCCTCTGGCCCGAGGTCATGATCCGACATCAAACAAACAGCCCTCCTCTCAAAAATGCCTGCTTCAACCTTTTTCATCCTGTCCTCATACCATTTCCTATAGTCTTCTTCCCCCTTTTTCGCCTCCTCACGATGCTTCTCCTCAAGCGGGGGAGGCAAGGTTCCCGGCAAAGGCTTATACCACTGTTCTTTCGGCGTCTTTGTCCCATCAACCCCGCGGAATACCTTGACGGATTCCTCGCTGTATGGGAAGCGATCAAGCATTGCTTTGATGAGAGGCGGCGAGAAAGGAACGGCATCGACGACATCGCGATCAGCAGTGAGGGATCGATGGATTCCGTCTCGGCCGAGATGGCTTATGCCCGCGCCCGTTGGGTCATGCTTCATGGTTGCGAAGATATGTTCGAGTTCTTTCTGGGCGGGATCCAGGTCTTCATATTCGACGCGCTTACTTCCAGGCGGAAAGGTGCACTCAGTCCTTTTGTTGTCATTTTCGTCAGCTTGTTCAGTCATGATGGCGACAAGGGAAAAGGCAATAAGTCCGATATCAGTTCTTGGCATAGAATTTTGGCCTTTATGCTGCTTTTATACGGGAATCGTTGGTCGGGTCGTCGTAATAGCGCTTATTTGTTGGTCAACATGTGATAGATCCTTCATTCTAGACTCGGGTCTTTTCAGGGGTCATGGTAGATCATTGCCTTGCCTACTTCTGGCAGGTTGACAATGACGACACTCGACATTCAATATCGGATCATTTCTTGCCGTGTTGGTCGAAAGAGGTTGAAGACCAACACCCGTGCACATGAACATCAGTTCTCGTGAGAATGATGGACGGCAACAGTTTTCCGTGAGTTCCTACGTACTTCGAAGTCCTCTGGGCTGAAGGACTTTTAGTCAGTATGCTTTGGGTTTCAGCTAGGATCAAGGCCAGCACCCAACCAACTGAGAACCGTTTTCATAACGGGATTGTTCTCTTTGGAGAATAGCGGTACCCCAATTGAGAAACTCCACAACTCCGCAATCCTCTCCCGGGCTTTCTTTCTTTGGAACCGTTTATTCGACGAGTACGGAGCCTGCAAAGTGGTACGATGTCGGAGTAAGCACTAATCCCAATAGCGGAGTTACCTATTTCGTTGCCTACCAACCAGTGCGAATATCTCGTAAACCTCAACCTTAAACCACGTTGTCAGGAGATTTTAAGCTTCACTAGATAATGTTTCCGATGTCGATCTCTTCGGAAGTTTCCGTCCATTGAGTTTTATTGGACAAAGATCTGAGATCTAAAGACAGCGTCATGAATCATAATCACGTTGTCAGGTTCGCTACGCTACTCAGGTCTTCTTTAGCTGATTTAGTTTTGTAGTAAAAGTTTCATCAGAGATCGTCAGCCCTGGAAGGATGGTGTGTTAACTGGCCAATCATTGCTTGATTTGACCAAAGTTAATGTTAAGAATGACATCAATACCTCGGTTAACGCTCATAACGGGTTCAGATCATCGTGTATTAGAATTTTAAGTTACGGTTATAGTGTGTATCCTGCCGAGGGTATGTGGCTGCTGCTACGCTCCCGTATCACATCCCATTAACCAGTCGGACTCCACGTGAGCCACCTGACGATTGAGTCAGATCAGCAAAGTCAGTCAGCCCACCTGCAGCGGCGCAAACATTACTCAAAACGGTTTGCGCTTTGGTTGAGATAATCCATCAATGACGGCTTCTTCGCCCGCTGCGGAAGACGGGGAACTTCAGTGTCAGGACCTGCGCGGTCTGAACTGGCACCGCTGCTGATACGTGGTCCAATCTTGATAGCTGCCTTCTTCGCAATATCGAGTGTGGCTGGTCCCAATATCTGAACTTTATCCTTCATGAAATCGAAGATGCCTGCGTCGTCGCCATGTCCGTCGGTAGGCCTGAACCGTTCTAGCCTTTCGCGGGGTAGGGACATTACGGCTTGAAGAGCCGCATCCGCTAAGACAGCACGCTTGATCAAGATCCTGGTCGCATCCTCGTTCGCGCTAGAGGTGGGTGCCTCGATTGACTCCATGCGTGAGAGAGCCGCAGAGGCGGACTTGGACGTAAGAGGCTTGGACTCAGAGACCGCAGTAACGAGAACGGGGCCAAGCCATTCGGAAACGTCTTTTCCTCCCTCAAGTTGTCGAGTTGGACCCAGTATACCTTGGATAAAGGCAGCTCCGTCGTTCATCGCAGCACTTTCTGTGATGTCGGCCTCCAAGCGGCGACGGTCACTGAAACGTGGTCCTCTGGCGTTCTCGGTCTCTGGAGAAGCTTGGCTTGAAAGTTCCACGCTGCATTGACCCAAGATAGGTGTGATAGCAGGAGCGAGAATTTGAGCCTTTGGTGCACCGCCTTTCCAAATTTGACCCATGTTGTTGATAACCTCCATCACATGCTCATCGTGGTCTGATGCAAGGACTGCTTGTAAAGCAGCTTCAGCGAGTATTGCACGTTCGGCGGGACCATTTGCTATGCTTTCAGTGCTCTGAGAAAGCGTGCTTTCTGTGAGTGATCCGAGTAGAGTTCCGACTACTGCACTAAGGGGACCACCTATGGGACCGAGCAGGGCAGAAGCAAAGGGGAAGCCTTTTCTTCCCACATTTGCTACTGTTTTTAGGGTGTCGAGGAAGCTTTCTTCATCGAATCTCGGGGTTTCAAACGCGATGCCGGGGCGGCCTCTATTGAGACCCTGAGGCTCATTCATACTTGGCTGCCATGGGTTAGAGACGTCATAAATGAAGGCAGAGCTACTCACTGTTGTGTCTTGAGTTTGAACTTGGACGGTTTTGACAGTGCCAACATCGCCGAAATTCCCCCCCTTGTCAAATAAACTGATCAAGTCGTTGTAGTTGTTACCATAAGCGTTTCCAATTGTAGTGCCTGCGTTTTTGTCAAAACTACCTCGAGCATAACTATGAGTGCCGATCGCATTGAGTCGCCCATCGGATTTGCGTAAGACTGGGGCGCCAGATTGTCCTAATAAAATGTCAGAATTAATTCTGTAAACGTCAGTTAGGAAACAACCGCACCTGAGAAAGTTGAGATAGAGTATTCGACCATACGGTGAGGACTCTCTCCAATGTTCCAGTCACTCCTAGCAAACTCCTCGTACATCTGAGCTCCTTGTTCACCCTGCAAGGTTTTATCGCCTGGATATCCGACGACACCCAGGTATGTGCCATTACCTTTCTCTGGGGTATTGAGGTAGCTGAAGAGTCGCAAGTTACCCGTGAAAGGCCTGTCGAGTCGAATAAAAGCCACGTCCTGTCTACGATTGTTCGAATTCTCGATCCACTCCACAGGGGTTACAACTTTCGCGCCAGACCGCACCTGGACCTGAGATGACTTGACAGACTCTTTGCCATTGTAGCCAATGTAGCACCTGATCTGATCAGTGGCACCAAGATTACGTCCCCAGTCATAGACAACATGACCGGCGGTGACAAGGAGGTCTGGACGAATAAGCCAACCGCTTCCCATCATCCATATCGGACGCCCTCGGTCTTGAAATCGGGACTGAATCTTCACAATGGCTGCAAACCCTCAATCAGTCTTTCATCAATCTCTTCTCTTGAGCGACAACGTACAGCGATATTTCCCGCCTTCATAGAAATCCTGAGGATCAACCAGTTGGCGCAGGTCTTCTCCGATGATGGACTCCGAGCTACCTCTGCTTCCATCATCTGGAAGAAGGGCGGATTCAGCGGGTTGACTGGATGTAGGAAGTGAGAGCGTCCAGGCAGCGGCGCGACTAGGTCCTGAAGAAGCCATGCTTAGTGTATCAAGGAGCTGGCAGGGAAGTCGTGATGTAGCGACAAGATTCACGGTTCAAGTTCAACAGAAGAATAGTGTAAAATTAAGAAGGGTTTCTTTCTGCTATGAAGGAAGTGGTCTCTTTATGTATCCGAGCACTCATTCGACCAATTGTCTGTTGCTTTTATGCCATGGAGTTCCAGCTGGGCCTTTTTAAATAGTTTCATGCACAAAGAATGCCCTACATCAAATAGTTTATGTCTTTCGCGATTCACATCTCAGCTTGGCGAGATCTAGACCGAAGAAAGGTATCAGCTGGCCAAAAGAGGGAGCCCAAACGCCACCGCTAACTTAGACCAGACAAGCTTCGTTCGTGTTCTCCGTCTGTTTGGCTGGACCGATCACCTCAGCCAGCCACAAATAGTCTATTTATGGGAAATTTACTCCGGCTGCATTCTGAATGCTGTATTAAATATGAGGCGACAAATAAGAATGCCAAGATTTGAGCTGACGGGCGTCCATGGTGCAGCTGCAATGGGACTTCACTTATCAAGACCTGAGCATCTGAAAAGTAGAGAATGATGTATCACTGGTGTGAGGCTAGGGTTTTAAAAGAGGCTTCAGCCCCCAGGGCTCAAAGGTAAAGGACACCAATAAACACATACGGGCAAAATACTCTCTGCCTTTACTATCACCTAGAATCTTACTTTTGGCTAAAAAGTTAGATGTCCTGATGACTGACTCCAAAGGTGTATAAATAAGTGGCTGCTGCTCGTCCGCAAGGATGAGAATGATGTATCACAAAGGTTATCTTATCCGATCAATGTTTGAGAATGTAGCGAAAATGATATTATGCAGAACATGCTACTAAATACAAGGATATAATATGCTCTTTTGGGTTATGTACTTCCTCGCACCCCTGCGCGAAAACAATTTTAAAATGCAACGTCCGTTCCAATCGTTACAAGCCGGGCAGTCCGGCTGCATGTCTATAGTGTGTCCATATCCGTAACTTCTATAGTGAAGTTTGTACGTGAATGATGTGAGTTGTGAGTTGTGAGTCGTGCGTGTTGTGATGACATGTTTGCCGATGGTTGTTTACGAAGAAGCCTCTTCGTCGGTGACACCCTCACGGGCGTGCTTGGGGCCGTGGGGCTCGCCAACCCACTTGGAAGAAGTGATGGGGTTGACGTGCTGGACGTACATGGTGTCGATCTCCTCGAGGGTTCGGTCCTTGGACTCGATGACGAAGAAGAAGACAATGGCGACAAGGGCAGCACAACATCCGGCGTAGACGAGACCGTAGAAGTAGTCAATGGCATCAGTGATGAATCGAGTGCTGGGAATTGTTAGTGAATGCTCAATGTGAAGTGTAAATGCAAGGTAACTTACAAGAAACCGATGAGGAAGTTGAAGAGCCAGTTGGTAGCAGTGGCGATGGCCATGCATCGACTGCGGTACTGGGAAGGGTACATCTCGGCAACGACAGCCCAGACAAGAGGACCCCAGGTGGTAGCAAAGGCAGCGATAGCCAAGCAAGAGAAGGTGACAAGGACGGCACCGGCAGCGGGAGTGGAGAGAGGGTCCTTTCGGTCAAGAGCGAAGTGTCCAACGAAGGCGTAGACGAAGAAACACATCATCATCCAGGCAGCACCGATCATCAGAGACTTTCTGCGACCGCACTTCTGGACGACATAGAGACCGCCGAATGTGCAAGCACAGTTGACTGAGCCAAGAATGAGCTGAGTGACGTAGCTGTCCTTGAGACCAGTGGAAGCGAAGACTGTGGTTCCGAAGTACTGCGATTGTTAGTGACCTGTTGCGACGCGATGTCATTCCGAGTGAACTTACGAAGAAAAAGTTGATACCAGTGAGCTGCTGGCCAGCCTGGAGAGTGATACCGAGAATGGTACGGTAGGCCATACGGGGACCAGTGAAGATCTCGACAAGGCGGGTCTCGGGAAGAGCCTGTTCCTCCTCAAGCTTCTCACGGATGTCGTCGATCTGTCGGTTGACACTGGGGGAGTTGATGTCGAGACCAGCAAGGTTGGCAATGGTCTTTCGGGCTTCCTCAACCTTGCCCTTTCGGTAGGCGAATCGAGGAGACTCGGGAAGGAGAAGGATGCCAACACCGAGAAGAAGAGCCCAGAGGAAGTTGAGACCGTTGGGGATTCTCCATGAAGCGCTACCATCGTAGTGGTTGGTACCCCAGTTAACCATCTCAGCACACCAGATACCGAGAGTGACAAAGAGCTGATAGCAGGAGACGATGAGACCTCGAATGATGGCGGGAGCACTCTCAGACTGGTACATTGGGACAGCGACAGATAGAGCGCCGACACCAAGACCTGTTACAAGTCGACCGATCGCGTGTTGGTACCAGGCATGTTGAGAGGCGACCTCGATGATGGTGCCGACGCAGGTCCAGAGAGCAGAGATGGAGATAGTCTTGCGGCGGCCAATTGAATCGCAAAGGTTACCAGCAACGAGAGATCCGAACAAGCAGCCAATTGAGAGGAGACCGGTGATAGTTCCTTGTCGTGCGGCGCTAAAGTTGTATGTACCGTCGCCGTTGGGAACACCGAATCGCTCGCCGTAATCCTTCATCATAAAATAACCAGAAACTTGACCTGAAGAGTATCCAAAGATCATGCCTCCCATCTTGATTTGATTTGATTAGTTTAATTCCATTGTGGTAGCTTGTTGTGGCGTTGGGAACTTACAGATGCGACCAGGCCCATGAAGCAGGCCCGGAAGGTGATGCGACCATCGGTATCGGGAGAAGGCTTCCTCTCGAGATGCTGACCTTCGCCAGCATGTTCATGGCGTTTACTACCAAAAAACTTCATATTGAGAGTGTTGTTTAGACCAATTGGTCAATTGAATGTTGTAAGTGTGTGATTTGATGTTGTGAAAGTGTTGTGCACGAATGCTGTGTGATGAGCCAGAAGAGAGGATGAAGCAGCGAAGAGGTGCCATTTTGACTGTCTTTATTGTGGAGATGATCGTCGAGGGCCATCGCGGGCACCGAGAGACCAAGACCATGCCAATGGGTCCATCTCATGACCTCTGATGGTCATGCTTTGAGCGAAAACTCAAACCCCGGGGGGCTCAGGCAAACGACTTGCGGAGACTGACGTGGGTGAGCAGAGAAACTAAGCTAAGGTTTGTGGACGAAGCTTGGAGAGAAGCGGAGCAACTGTGAATAGAAGGCCCGTAGAGTCACGTCATGGGGAAGAGAGTCGAACTGTGTGAGGTAAGCATTCCTCTCACCACGCTTTCATCGACAAACACTACGCCTAGGAGGGTACAACAGCACGCCCCGTGGGCTGATTGGTTTAGCGGAGGTCCCCTAGTCGCCCTTAATCCAGATTCATCTCCGTTCAGAAAACGGTGGATCGATACGTGCGTGGGGTGACATTGACAATTTTTTTCTCCCTTGTCCCTCTGGACCTTTCTACTACCGGCGCCTTCGGCATTGATGACGCACTTTGGACCCTGTGAGATGAATAATGGAACCACTTTGTTCCATATTTTTGTTCCAAGGATCCAGTTTTTGCTTCCATTGGTCTTCTGGTCCCATCTCTTGGCGCGAAGATCTTCGGCAGAGCCTGCGTCGACGGGAATACGCAGGGCCTTCAAGGTGAAGATATCGAGGTGAAGGACGGTCTCTAGAGAGGCAGACCGTATTGCACTGTCGGTGTCTAATTTACTACACGTTTATCGATGAATTGCAATCTCCCCTTCTCGTGCCGACACTGCTAGTCAGCTCTTCCTCATATTTCCGGTGCTCGCCTCGTCCGCTCAGCAGAGCCCCATTCACATGATATGACACCGAGAGTCGCCGAATCGGTCGGACCGACTGATGATTGGAACGTCGGTCTCGCGCAGATTTTTATTTCCGAATGCTAGATTCTGGTGTTTTTTCCCGCTCCCTCTCGAATTCCTGATTCTGATTGTGGCCAAAAGCATGATGTTACTGTCACGGCATTCAGCTCCCGTCAGATACCGCATCTGATCTGATCTTTTTGACGGTATTTCCGGCGCCAGCAAATCGCCGGTTTATTTCCTTCATTCTCGTGAGGTTTATTTTGTTGTCTCTCGTAATGGTACTCAAATGGTCTAAACTCGGCCAAATGTCTCGAGTCTTATCCACGCACGTCAGAGACTGGCCGAATTGAGCGGAGCATGCTCAGCTATTGAAGCTCCATGGCCAGAACAGAGTTCATGGATTGGATGGCGACGTCCCTGTGCTCGGTCATTTTTGGGTCCAGCGATAAGCCTTGGAAACTCAATTGGAACAAGACAGAAGATCAAGACAGGGCCTGTGATGATGCGAGATAACACCGAGCAGGCATTGTTCGTTATCTGCGACATAACAACCTAACACAGTACCTAGTAAAAACATGCATTCAATTGTCGCGATATGTGTATCTGAATCGCATCGCATCACCAACTGTCATTCAATTAATCGCCACGCGCCAACACTTACACAAACTCGACATCGCACAAAGAATCGTTCTCGAAGCTCCGTCCCTTGTTTCCATTCCCGCAGAGCCTCCTTTACCCCTGGACCCATGGCATCATAAAAGTCACCCATGCCAATGCGGCTCTGCAACGGCGGAACAAGATACCGTATCCACACGGGCCGAAAAAGAGAGGCACTCGGCGATACTCGATGCGCATTCCCACTTATAATCAGTGGATGCTATTCGGACCCGAACGTTTGAGCCGTTCCATCCCAGGCAAGGCCAAGGAACAGAGTAAAGTTAACGGAGTGCGGAGCCCGCGCAACATGCACATGCATGGCAATTAATCGCGGAGAGGGAATAAAAGTTAGAGATCGTGGGTGATGGATGACATGGAGAAGTCCGTTACCTTGGAACGGGGTCTAGAATATGGAGGATATCGGAATGTTTTGACAGCAACAGTCGACAAAGGCCTGATCTTGACCATCTTGTCGGATGTCGTTTGCAGCCTTTGTTTCGGAGACAGCCATAGTTTCTCTCACTATGACAAACAGCTTGAAATGCAATATACATCAACCGAGATTAATATCACATGCGGTCAAAACTATTGAAGTCTAGACACGAGATCAATATGCACTTGATCAAATGACCAACTGTATCATTTGACTAGCAGATTCTTCAAGAGAAATGTTATACATAATTGAGGCTTTTACTATGTTAGACCATTGAACTCTATGTCTATTGCCGCCGTGCTGATCTCTCACCTCAAAACACCTCCAACGTCTCACCAATTCAAACCTTCTCGAATCTCTCCAAGTTGCTAATCCCCTCAATCTCCATCCGGGGATAACCTGCCAGCACGCACGCAACCCTCCCCATCTTCCCATCCCACAGGATAAACGCTCCCCCGGGTCTCTCTCTCGGTCTTACCCACAGGTCGCGTATCCGCCTCATCGTCCTCTTTTTTTCCCTTCCCCAGTCCAGTCCCCTTCATGGGGCGTGCAGGTATTTCGCCGAGCAGCTGTTGCCTCCCCCAGAGCCACTCCTCCTCCACAGACCTAACCCCCCCTTTTTTTTTCTGCAGACTTCTCCTGACGAGCTTATCGGTCCTTTGGGACAGAGAGACCGCGGGCAAGCGAGGTTTTACATCCCGCATCCTCCGCATTTGTGGGAGATTTTGCGGGCGGTGGGAAATTTTTGCAGTTCACATGAGGGCTTCTAACATACGATCTCGGGGCAGGCATCTATTTGGAGTTTTCGTAGGTATTCTCTATGCAGAAGGTGAGAAGGTATCATATCATTGCTTCACCCTTGTAAATCCGGGCATATCAGTCTGAGCAGTATTGAGAAGGTCCTCATGAGGGCTACCCTGCACATGCACTCGGAAGGACACTGAGATAAAGAAACAAATGCAATCTGAAGCAGTTATGTAGTAAAGGAATTGAGAAGGGAGGTTTTCTCAATGCATGGGTCTTTGTCGTAGTTCCACCCAGCCAGATGATTGGCACGTGAATGCACGCGTACGTTTTCTCTTGACAACGCCAAATCTGAATAAATCTGAATCAAGAGCTTCATAGTTACAGACACGACATCCAGAACATCCAATATCGTTGTGGGATCTGAAGAACTTACAAGTAGATTGCTGGCTGACCCCAAATCCCAGAGTCGGAACAGTCTGCAATAGGCCTATTGTATTAAATATCATCCAATACCCATCAACTCAAAGACTACAAGTTATCAACAAAGATAACTTCCTAGGCTAGGGGAGGAAAGAAAACTCGAGACCTTAGCCCTAAGTGACAAAAATATTTAGGTAAATTTAGCCTAAGCTTAGGGGACTCTGCTAAGTTTATTTTGACACCTTATATCAAGGTTCAGTACTTTCTTGCCCCTCGAGGGCAGGCCATAACTATATCATATGTTACAGAGCGGATCCACGATATATCCGGAGATTTAGGCGTAGAGGCAAGCCACAGATCGTGTCTCCATCAAGATCTAATCTACTACCTGCACGATGATGTGGCTCCCTTGTCGTCTCTGCACAGCCACTGCGCATGTGAAGATCATACGATCCGAATCTTTTTAACTTTTTGTTCCATAAATAGACCTCTGTAATCACTTGTTAGTTGAAATTATCCTTAGACCTCCAACGACAGCTTGTAGTTTCGCCAAGGCAATCTCTTATGTTCTTGATAACAAGATGGGCTTCAAATTCTTAACATTCCATCAATCCTTTTGTCTGCATTAATATCAAGCTTCTTACTTTCCAAACACCCAATTTTCTAAACATTTGTTGCCCATACGAAAATGCTGCCACTGCTGCACCTTTTCTCCTCTCCTTGCAGAACAAATACAGAGTTCCTGATATGAGAAGAAACAAAGCTTCACGGGATCTTGAACTAAAGTAGCCCAGAATTAACTGAAGTAGTCTTCTTTAGGTGTAGGGTTGAAAGGAGGTCAAGAGAAGCTTCAAGCGCGCCCCTCGATAAAGGCATTATTTTGCTTCCATACCTATCTATGGCATATCTGTACAATTAGGCTCTCAATTACTAACCATAAAGTGCTGCTTTATAGACTAAAGATGCAGCATCCTTCCTCTATCTTATTGTACCTCCTTCCACTCACGCAATATTCTCGCATTCTCTGTGCATCCCGTCAGCTTCGCCAACATCTCTGCGTCAGCAACATTCTGTGCAGTCTCAATTTTGGGCTGGGCTCCCTTCTCAAGCAGCCACCTCACCACATGAGCTCCCTTCTCTTTCACGGCAGCATAGCACAGAGGGGTCCCCCAATGGTAAGCACGATATGGTACGGAAGAGTCCATCGCGTTGATGTCCAATTTCATCTCATCCACAAGAAACACCAGCATTTCTGCTCGCTCCTTTCTTGTCCTGGCTTCTTCTCCAGCCATCTCATCATGAACTTCTTGACAAGTGAAAGGGTCTACACCAAATGAGGCCGCCTCCGCGGCTGCTCGGTGAAGAGTTCGGTGGCCCAGCAATGCCCCCTTGCTCTGTAAGAACCGGAAGGTTGCGACAGAGCCTCTGACAGCGCATGTCTCTAGTAATAGAGCCGGCTGCGGGAATATCTCAAAGGGTTCCGCCTCGCCATCCGTGACCCGTGCGCCATGCTCAACCAACCAGCAAACCAGCTGATGATCATCGCAGACAAGGTCGATTAGCTTATTGCCCCGCTTAAGGGATCTATCCACTTCAGCCTTGTTGAGATCCCAGCCATGGGCCACGAGTAGCTCCAGAAGCGGGATGGAGGAGTTTGCGGCGACAGTAAGTGGCGATAGGGACTCGGCAGGTGCCCTTTCAGACTCTAGAAGATATCTCACCAGGTCGATGCTTCCGTGGCGGACACACCGTCCCAGTGTTGATGGAAGGAATTCTTGAAGAGAAGAAAGTCGAGGGTCGGCTTTGATCATTTCCATGGCAGCGACGAGCTGCGATAGAGACCTTTCGCGAATTGCATCATTCAGCATACGGCGAGGATGTGGAGACTGCATCGCCTCGCTTGTGTTGGAGTTGGCACTATGAAGAATGGTCGAGGTAGGCGGCAATGGTTTTGCGTGTTAACATTAGAAGATCCCCCTTTCTTGTTCTCTCCTTTGCTCACTTATAACTAACTGCCTGATACTTTTGTCTCCAATGAGGATCCGAGATCTAGGGGACTAATCAATACAGCTCACCAGGGAAATAGATCTCGTGCCAACTACCGGGAATCATCAGAAAATTATGCAAAATATTAGACCTGAAACAGGGTGAAAGCTTAATTGTTTTCCCGTGACTCTATCTTATCTGATTCCGCCTTCATTGCGTAACTGTTCTAGCTATTTCAAGCAGGTCATGTCGTCGGGCCGACATTTAAACTTCAATACTCAGACAAGCACGTCCATCGTACATCAGCCTGGTAAGGTGCGCTTCTCTGTCTATCTTGCTCATAATGGAATTATTATCTCGTTTCTTTCAAAATCTTCGCCAACCGCAAAAACATGTACTGGTAATACACTGTGGCGCAAGGGCTCAGCGACACAGAACAGAAGAAGTTCTTGTCGAGATACTCAAGATGTCTAGTTCAGAATCACATGAAATGAGGTTTATGCCATCCATGTTTCGTAGTCACATTGAATCTAGATTCAGTTCCTTGAACGGAATTTGCCGAGAGACTTTGTCCTGGATAAATTCAAATCCGTCCATCACCAAATGTTGAAACAGAGATATGTCTGTGCTCGCCCTGCACAACTCCAAGCCTGTCCAGCTGACGCACCCCATGAATAGCATGAATCTACAATTTTCTTCGAAATGTTCTTGGCACATGGCAAGGATTGATGTAAATCAATCTAAAGTCTTCGTATACTCTGCCAATGGAGTTGTAAGTTGGAGAAGTCGGCTTCACCGAGCAAGATCCCCTTGAATATCAGAATAGAGTTGAGCTCGTCTTCGGCATCAGGGGGTAAGAGCAGCTATCACAAGTGACAAAAAGATTTAGGTTGACTTCTCGTAGACCCGGAGAGGATCTAGATTGTTTATTTTGTCATCTGGGGATATATCACATAGATCCTAAGCTTTCTTGAGCCCCCTAGTTCGGCAGTTGAAGACTTCCGCATCCATCGATTTATTGGGTACCGAAGCCTTCATGGCAACTCCTGGTCTATATATTGAAGCCAATAGTCCTCAAAGTAGAGATACTTCAGTAGTCATTCTTTCATTGCAACACTCTTCACTCATTTCTCGTAATTCACATTCTTTTACTTTCATTTTCACCTTCACTTAGGCTGCCTTCATAATGGTCCGCCTAGCCACTCTTTTACTCTCTTTGGCTGGCTCTGCCTTGGCCTCTCCCTTCGTGAAGCCATCCGATTCATCTTTGTCTGATGTCAGCGACGTTGGACATGTCATACAGGAGAGGGCCATCTCGAAGGCAATCACGAAGCCCGCCATTGTCTGTGACCTGACTTGCAAGGCCTGCTTAGCCAAACCTGCCCCAAAGCCAAAGAAAGACAAGGATACAGGCAAAGGCAAGACCATTGGTAAGGGCAGAGGTAAGGGCAAGGGCAAGGGCAAGTCGATTCCTCGCTCTCTGGTACTTGGAGAGAGATCTTTGGATGATATTGAGGACCTTTGGGGTACCGATGCAACCGCGGCGAACGAATATGTCATGGAGCAGATTGACAGTGACACTGGAAGTGTCAACGAGTTGGACTGGAATCTTATTCAGCATGACGCTGTTTCGGGTCAAGGATCTTGGGCTGAAAAACCCTTGCGAAAGTATATTCGGGGTCTCATGGGGTAAGTGATACACCAGATTTATGATAAGGATCATAAACTTGTCTGATTATCTTCACTCCTTGGGATCAAACCCTAATGCCAACTGTCGGATTTACTTTACTAACATGATTCTAGCTGCACTGGCGTCGTCATCGTCTCTGACAAGGGCTACTGGTTCGCTCATTTTGTAAGTCATTTGTTAACCCAATGTCTTCTTCGGGTTCGAGATACTAATTATTATAGATGGAAACTGGTTTCCTCAATCGCGGCGACAACTGGGAGAAAAAGATCATCAAGCCTCTCCAGCAGGGTACCAACAAGTTCACCACCCCCCGGTCTCTGGCCGGACCTGGTGGCATTCTGAACAAGGCAAACAACGTCAAGATCTACGTCTCAACCCCCCGCACCAAGACGTCCACGGAGCAAAACCCAGTCCTCTTGTACAAGGCCAAGGTTGATGAGCTTCTGTCTCATATCACTGGACGAGGTCAGCCTTTGAACGGTGTTCAGGTCATTACCCGGGGTTATCTCAAGCCCGAGAGCGAGGCAGAGCTTGAAGCGTTCCATAACAGAGCCAATGGAAAGGTTCTTATCGAGTACGACAACAACCAGTTGGATGTCAACGGAAACCAGCCTAACCCTAGAGAGCGCATGTACCGTATCTGGCTTGAGCACAAGTACTACGAACACAGATTCCGCTAAGGGCTAGATATACTCGAGGGGGTTTTGATTCGTTCGACGATTTTCCCCCTTATTTATACTTACGGGGCCAGAAATCCTCCAACCTCGACATGAAGTGTCATAAATGAAGTAGTCTAGAGCCTACCAAGTCCATCTTTAATTTAATTAAATCTAGACTGGGCTTGCCCATCTCTACAGTGAATATGCCCAAGTCCTTTTGCCATGTAGGATAAACTCCTCTCGTCTCGTAAACATCCGTGTCCCTGTCTAAATTTAGACGTTGGCCGCTCTTCTTCCCGGCCATCGCGATGATTGATCATCTGACTGAATATTCGTGCGCTGTCAGATAGACCAAGCTTCAATGTTGGCTTGACCCGTAGATGGCTCTCTCTATCCTGCAATTCAATTTACCCCCGCTTAAGGGTCATTCATGCATTGACTGGTGAGGCAAACGGGTTTGGCGACATTTTTTAGAACCCCTGCAACCTCCTTGCCTCGGCCAGGGTTGTAGTTGTGTCCCCAATCAGAACCTGCCGATTTCAGCTACGCTAAGATTGTTGCCACGACAACGTCACGGGAACAACAAACGTCAACCATAACATTAGTATCAAGCGATTAAGCATTAATCGACAACCACGACAGCACAACCACTGCTATCGTACGCAAAGAAAATGTCGCTAGAGAATAGGATACAGCTCTGGCTACAACAAATCCAAACAGGCCCGACATCTACTCCTCAGACCAGACAAGGTCCAAAGCGCCGTCGCTTAAACCTCCCTTCCCCAGCAGCCTCGCAAAGTGACAACAGCATGGCTAGTCTCCAAAAGCACGCTCTCGCCGACCATGACGATGAATTTGAAACCCCTCGTCCATCCAGACGCATAAGAACACCGAGGAGCGAATCCGGCACCTCTCTACCTTCAACGCAGTCAGCATCACAAGCATCAGGCCGATCCTCGCCGACCAAACAACTCCGAGCGCTTGCGCTCAACAATAGAGGCGTCATCACTAGAGAACTCAGCGCTTTTCTCAATATGCCAAGGCCTTTGGAAGCTTTCCTCGAAAAGATTGATCTCGCCTCATCGGGCATTGGGATACTTCCTTCATCTCAACGTTCCGTATACGGGGAGTTCAAGTGGGCCAGACAGCCTATTCTGAGCAACATCCTTTTCTCGGACGATCGCGACAAACTCGGGCATACGCCAGCGCCTGAGGCTGTACAGTGGATCCTCCATGAGGCTGCCTATTGCAACAGTAGAGGTTGTTCGGAGGCAGATTGGAACGTTGAAGTTCACCATCGTGTTCTTTCTGCTGCTTTGAGGCCGCTGCAGGGTCCGAGGAGTGATCAATTCTTTGACTTTCGACTCAGGTGAGTACATTCGCAGTTGGAAACCTCGCAACTTCTGACTGTCTTAGTACAACCGCTGCAATCATCACTGAGTATCATGTGACGTCGGCCTCTAAGAAAGTTGACTTTTGCATGTATCTCGATCCCAAACAGGATGAGATAGCCCAAGTATCAGAAACTATTGATGCCCTGAAGAACATCCTCCCGCTTGGCATGTTCAATCACGCAAATCTAGCCCCGCTCTCTGACAATCCCATCGCTGTCAGTATCGAAACCAAGAAGACAGGTGAAGGCTGGGAGAACGCCAAGCTTCAGATGGAAGTTTGGATGGCGGCTCATTGGCAGTTCCTCCGGCAATTACTATCGTTACGACAACGAGCACAAGAGCTTACGAATACCAATGAGAAGAAATGGAACTTGCCTGATTTCATACCTGGCATTATCATCCAAGGACACGATTGGCATCTCATCATCACGACGCCAGAGGGAGAGAAGACGGTTTTCTGGCAGAAGAAGAATTTTGGAGATACATCGAGCTACATGGGAATTTACAAGATTATATATAACTTGCAGCTGTTACGACAATGGGCCCAGGAGGAATATTGGAAATGGATGAGAGAGTTGTTGTTGGCTTGGCCACGAATTGACGGGGAGTTAGTTGTTGTTTGAGTATGTGGATTTAGAAGCAAGCCTGATGATATTTGATATGATACCCTACTACAATGATTACCGAAGAACTATCCACAGCTTTTTCGTTGTTAATAAAGTGACCAAGTTTGACAAAATAGCTTGTTATCTATCTGTTTTCTGTCTGCCAATACAACAGGATACTTCCAACTTTTAAAATAGTATGCCACGGTCCAGAAATTTACCCTGACCTGAGCTCCACGATTTGGATCTTTAGGCACCACGTAGACTAATGGGGCATCATGGTAAACTGTGATGCTTTGGTCATTTGAAGATCACCATGTCAGTCCATCATAGCCTAATTTTGTAAGCAAAAACCGCTGATGACACTTGAGAGAAAGAGACTATTCAATTAGCGCAGCCAATGGATCAATAACGACAAGTCTCATAACGGAGCCCTGCAATGCATGTGTTCATTATAATCTATATAACGTGACCTCGGACTGGAGTCGCCTGGCCTGGTGGAAATAAGCTTTGAGCGGTCAGAGCAGAAGGCACTCTCAGCCTATATGATTGTGTCTAGGAGATGAGCACTCAGTGCGGTAAAGAAATAGGCTACTGGGCTCTAATTCAGCTGTAGACGTGTATTCTAGGTATCAAACCTTTTTAGACTGAAATTGGAAGAACTGTCATCTACTTAGGCGCATCATGCACCTGTCACGCGATTCGTATCAAAAACACACTGCCAAGTCGCAGGGTCCTGTCGGCAGTTGCCCTTGGCGTCCCATGCTGCTGGGGCCATCTGGCGGCCCTGTAGATCTTTCAGCGTATAGTCTTTGGCCTATATGATCAGCAACTTGAAACAGTGCTCTTCCAGATCTTGAGAAGTATGAGATTTCTGTATGGCCTCTCTGTTGATGCATTCATCTAGAGTCTTGAAGCTCCAGGATACGTACGTAGTCCCCAAACCCCAGAGTCGGACATCACCGCTGCCCCCAAAGTATCTCTGGTATCCAAGCTTGTTGCGGTCTGAGTAACCTTAAAGCTTAAGAAGGAGAGACTTTGTTTATTCACTCAAGCCTAGAACGCTGCAGGGTTATGGTCAGATACAACACGACGATCGCTGGCCTCTCGTAGGTGCAAAATTATTCCTCACGGCTACACGGCTTTTAACCACGAGGGTCAGACGTTACTACATTCAATTATGTCCGTGGAAGATCCGCATCGAAACTCAAAGTCGTTCATATTCCAGGTAAGCTTAATTGGTGGACACGTCACTAAAAACAAGCATGATCGAAATTCCACCAATATTGCCCCGTCACTTTCATCCAGCCTTACTAGTTTCATTCTTCCCCATGTTCATATTGGGGGTAGCATCTCCATTACCCCGGACTTCGGGTCGTCGTGCAGCTGATCATATCGAGCAAGTTGAGCAGAAAATCAGGTCATCTGATTGGTCTCCGCAAATAACGAGTCGAGACGGAGAATTATGACTTTTAATTCCTCGAATGAGGATTTAGTTTCGTTCGAGATGTAACATTGAACGGAGTTTCACTTCGGTGACTAGCTTGCCGTTTTCGGACTCGAGCGTGATTATACGATGCTAATTGGTGCAATGAGCGAAAAACAGGTACAGGGGCCCTTAGAACAAAGGGGAAGATTGATTGACACCGATATATCAAGGAAAAAGATCATATAATGTTGATAAATATATAAGAGATGAGAGATCCAGGGAGCCAAGAGACTTCTTCTCTCAGCATCACAACTCGAGCCTTGACTAGATACACCTTCAGAATAACCTCAACTCGTTCATCATGAAGTACACTGCCATCCTCGCCCTTGCTGGCGTCTCCTCCGCCGCTGTCACCAAGACTCTCCCCAAGTCTGCTGGTGCTACTTCATTCCCTACTGCTGTTCCTGTCAAGGGCAGCTATGATGGTGGCATGAAGCGATTCGAGCGCAGCCGTAAGCCTCTTTATACCTTGTCTCTAGAACCTCTGACTAACACTTTGTCCTAGCCTCTGTTTGCCAAGGCCAGACTGAAACTGGTGAGAAGGATGCCATGTTCATTCTCGAGAACGGCGCCACTCTTTCCAACGTGATCATCGGCGCTTCTCAGGCCGAAGGTGTCCACTGCAAGGGTACTTGGTGAGCAAGTTTCTCTCGACTCACCGTTTCTCATGCTGATTTTGACTTTAGCACCCTGAACAACGTCTGGTGGGCCGACGTCTGTGAGGACGCCATCACCCTCAAGCAGACCAGTGGAACTTCCTACATCAACGGCGGCGGTGCTTTCCATGCTAGCGACAAGATCGTCCAGTTCAACGGCCGCGGAACCGTCCAGATCAAGGATTTCTACGCCGAGGACTACGGAAAGCTCGTACGCAGCTGCGGAAACTGTAAGGATAACGGCGGTCCTCGAAACGTTGTCATCCAGGGCTCTGTTGCCGTCAACGGTGGTGTTCTCTGCGGCATTAACACCAACTACGGAGACACCTGCAAGATCAGCAGCTCGTGCCAGAACAAGGGCAAGTACTGTGACCGCTACGAGGGTAACTCAAGCGGTGCTGAGCCTTCCAAGATCGGGTCTGGTCCTGACGGAAAGTACTGCACTACTTCTGGAGTCACCACGAGCTGCTAGACGATTGATGAAATGTTATGAGAGACGGATGGAACGATTTGGTTTACTTCTTGGTAAAAGTTTATGTACCTAAGCTTTATGTCTGTACATATAGTGAGTTTAGCACATGGCTCGCCCCAATATCAATTATGGTTTACTTTATGCAGAGTTGTTGAGTTTCGAGTTGGTCTTCGTGAACGCCTCACCGCTCCATCGACACCATGAGTTATTTCATACGAGTCAGTGTTACAAAAGTTCATTATCGTCACTTGATACCATCAACTTACACCAAGCCAAATGGACATGCACATCCGGGACGGCTCACTCGGAGGATTGACCGGCAAATGAGCTCGGATATTCAACCAGCCCTTAAAACATAGTGCTCACGACAATTCAGCCCAACCTGCGGAGCCAAGCCGTTAGCCTTACGCCTCTTCAATTGGTCAAACCGGGCTAAGAACGGACTAGTTGCTTAATTGGCATGTCGACCGAAGCCTGACGTGATGACAATTGTCAAAGCTTCCCCATGTCAACAGTTCTAGACCATTGAGAGAAGGAGTCAATGTTTCCACGACTGCCGATGACCCGGCATATGGTGACATGCAAAGGATCGTCATCTTATAAGGTTCCGGATAGATCTCCCTATATCGTTAGTTGTCCCGCGAAATGGATATGTTTTCAATATATTCTTGACACTTATTAGCAAATTGCTACCTCGCCCATTGAAACAGGGAGGAAGCTAAGATGATCTACGTCGGAACTTTTTCCTAGCCTCTTGCAACCCTAACGATTGCCTTCCATTTCTCGGCAGCAAAGTATCCCTGCAGTGTATCAGTTGACGATGGTTTCAAGTATCATCAATTGCTTGTGACTGGCACTTTTGAAAATCAAGGACCCTCATATCTTTTGATTCCTGCTTGATTGAACCTGTCAAGACCTTTTGATTTGGGCTATCAAGCTTATTCAGGGGAATTGTTGAAACCAACTCCCTGACTCGGAAATAGATCGCCACGCGTCGTCTCGATTGGCTGACACCCTCGGGCGATATCGTTTCAAGACAGATTAGTGCCCCAGAGAGCAGCTCTCGACTTCAATTGGCTTGTCTATCAATCTGCTAATTGGCACCCCCACTGCCCTGGCGGTAACCGATTCACCAGTCAAAACACAAAACAAGGCAGAGAATAAGGAGCCTCATTAATTATGCACTCCTTTCATCTCGTGGCGAATGGTGCTCTAAAATCTTGGTTAAGGGCATCGCACGTTTCGGTTGGCCAAGTCGCTTATGGTTAATTCTCATGCTATACCTCGCCAGGCACGCGATGCGTGGGATCGTCGCTCGCTTTAGGCAGGTAGTGGTTGCAGCCGGGGTCGACTATCTCGAACGATGACGATCATCGTGGCACATGTTTGACACGATAGGTTGCGTGCCGAGAGACAACCAACCCAACATCCGATCAAGGAACATGGCTCCAAGTTGAAGTGGATGGCGAAAGGAGAGACAGCTTCGAGAATCAAGATAAATAGAAGCCTCTGCCTTCATCAATATCTCGTTCTCATCAAGCAACTCAGCTCTTCAGTCTTTACACCTACATTCACTCAACACCACTCTTTACAACTCACTTCATTCTTTAAGTTCTCCAACTTACAACAATCTTTCTTCAAAATGCGATCTGCTACTCTTCTCGCTCTTCTCCCCTTTGCGCTGGCCGCTCCCTCTGCTCCCTCCCGCCGGGCCGAGCCCGCTCCCATTCTTCGCCCCCGCGGTGTCAAGCTTGTCGATGGCAAGTACATCGTCAAGATGAAGAAGGGCTTCCAGGCTTCTTCCATCGAGAGCTGGGTTGACAAGATGATCGAGTCCATCGAGGCCGACGCCGATTACACCTACTCCACGGGCTTCGGCGGTTTCGCGGCCAGCCTCAAGGATGATGAGCTGAACAAGCTGAAGCACGACCCCAATGTCAGTGACTTCTGACTCATGGATCCAACCACAAAAGGCCCCAGCTAACAAGGTTTAGGTCGAGTACATTGAGCAGGATGCTTACATTAGCATCGCGGCTACTACTCAGCAGAGCAACGCTCCTTGGGGTATTGCTCGCATCTCCACCCAGAGCCCTGGCGGCAGCACTTACACCTACGACGACAGCGCCGGTGAGGGTACTTGCGCCTATGTCATCGACACCGGTATTGATGTCGACCATCCCGTAAGTCTGAACCGATTCCATAGGTGAAACAGTCTAATCTAAGACAATTGCAGGACTTCGACGGTCGCGCCAAGTTCCTCAAGAACTTCGCTGGTGGTTCCGACAGCGACGGTCAAGGTCACGGCACTCACGTTGCTGGCACCATTGGTTCTACCACCTACGGTGTAGCCAAGAAGACCAACCTCTTCGCTGTCAAGGTCCTCGGCGACGATGGCTCTGGTACCAACTCTGCTGTCATCGCTGGCATGGACTTCGTCTCTGGTCACGCCAAGGACGAGAACTGCCCCAACGGTGTCGTTGTCAACATGTCTCTCGGCGGTGAGACATCCGATGCCGTCAACCAGGCTGCCAAGGCCATCGTCGATGCCGGTCTCTTCCTCGCTGTCGCAGCCGGTAACGACGGCAAGGATGCCTCTGGATCCTCTCCTGCTTCTGAGGAGAGCGCCTGCACTGTCGGTGCCACCACTCGCGACGACACTCTCGCCGACTACTCCAACTTCGGTTCCGTCGTTGATGTCCTCGCTCCCGGTACCGATATCCTCAGCACCTGGCCCAACGGCAAGACCAACACCATCTCTGGTACCTCCATGGCCTCGCCCCATGTCGCTGGTCTTGCGGCTTACTTCCTTGGTCTTGGACAGAAGGCTGAGGGTCTCTGCGATTACATTGCCTCCAAGGCCCTTGACGGAGTTATTTCCAGCGTACCTTCTGGTACTGTTAACAAGCTTATCAACAACGGTGTTGGTGGTGGCAGCAACAGCAGCAGCATCCGCCACTAAATCTAGGCCAGCGGCCTTTCTCTTCTGAGTCTGATATTTGATCCGAATCTCGGTGAGATGGATACATATTTCTTTTCCGTACCTATTATAAGGTAGTCTCCTAGCTGTATGACGTCAAGCATTGAATAATAAAAGCATTTTTTCGGCCGACTTCTTGAACCTACTTTGATCCGTGATTCTGTCCGCTCTATTTGAGTCCTTTGGCCAACCCCTAACAGGTTCCTGGCGCTTGCATCTTCATGGTTGTCTGATGGCAATGTTGAGCGACTCGAACATCGCCAACTAGAGTTCATCAGCCATGCACTCGTCGTCCTTACCAGCCAGTCCCACCAATTTCCATGACTTCGCGAGTCGTTCCTTGCAACGGATGCGGGAAGCAGGGAGAGAATGAGATTACTGTCACAGTCCTTTGTGCAGTTACCACAGAACCAGCTTCGAACGGTCACCCCTACGAGACGCCCAAGCGAGCCACAAGATGCTCACTAATCGGAATCACTAGTTCAGTAAGCCAAACTGACACCAGGCGGAAATCGCGGTACTGGATTAGTTTGCCCCATTTCTATTAGACCATAGCGAGCAGAGGCAAAAACGGCCGGCAATCTGGGGCCTCTATCTGTATCTCAAGCGTAAGATCAGGAATCGCTCTGCCCTACTCTTTCCAACCATCTCCAGCGCCGAGAAACCAGTTCGCGCCCACGAGTCGTAGTCCATGCTTCTCGACAAACTTGGCAGTATCGAAAGACCTTCTTTGCGTAAACTCTTCGCCTCCTACATCCTCCTTGGCAAGGTCAAGGCTGGCGGGTTGTCGGTACAATAGAAGCAAGTATCTGTGCGGCTTGGAGCTGCGTGGCCGTCAGTAAGTGAACACTGAGTATGTTGGGTCATCTAGACTTACTCGTCCTTCGGGCCAGGACCCAAGTACTCTGTGAGGGCAGGTTGCACTTGAGCCACTGCATCTCCACCGCTCAAAGGTCTCAGGCCAGGAAGAACCCAGTGGCGCCAGAAGGCGAACTTGGGGTCATCTGGTGTTGGCGCATCAGGGTCGACAAGCAAGAGCATGTAGGTAGCATCCCCAGGAGCATCGGGCTAAACCTCATCAGCACTGAGCAAAGTGTTCTTAAGATATCCGCAACTTACTTCTTGATCAAACTGGATGCTAGGAGCGCGCTTGCACTCACTCGCACGGAAGAGGTTCCCCAAGTTGACGTCCTTCCCATCGAATGAGACCTTCAGATTCGTCGTAGGCTTGAAGCCTTCCGGGATCAGGCTAGCAGCTGAACCGGGAACCAGTTTAGCCTCAACCAGAGAGCTCGATAATGCGTTTGACATGATAAATGAAGTATCAGATCGCCTGACTTGGTTGTGAAAGATAATGTTGGTAGCTGAGTGTGAGGCGGCTTCGATGACGGTGTATTTGAATGGCGACCCCACGTTGGGGGTTTGTATGACGTTACATTTGACTGGTGGAATAATATGCGTGCATCACCGCCAACAGAATGTTGCCCCCAACATCAGCAGTCCTACTGGAGCCGTAGTAGCAATTGACTTTAGAATTAAACATTTTGACGCGTAAAATGCCGTTCTGACGCGAAGCAAGCTCCGGCAACGCGTGCGGCCCGGCTACCCCACTCGTTAAGCTTATCGACAGCGAGGGGTTGCACGGCTAACAGGCGATGACGCAATTGCAGAAAGTATAGGGTAGTGCTACTGCCATTAACCTCTAAAAGCTACAACACCGAAAGACACTACATGGTAGATTACAAGAGTAATAAACTCTAGCCTATCCTCCAAACACGTTTGATGCATTATTTTGTCTCTTCTCTATCTGGTAAAAATGTATAATTTAGTGGGCGTGGATATTGACGGACTTTACTGTTTTCTCATCTTATCCTTACAATTGAACATTGCAGCATTACGGCGGGTCTGCAGTTTTCTGAGCGGGAAGAAATGCCCCGCTTGCCAAACTCTGATTGGCCCAGACAGGTGCAGATAAGATAAGACCATCGAGATTACATCATAGTCACGTGAGTTGGTACACGATCTGAAGATGCTGGCGCGACTGGCATGACGCGACCGAAGCATTAAGTCCATCATGTCGGGATGAGCTGACTACAAGACTTTGACTGACTGCGCGCAATTGCTGCAACAAGCACAATCCGAACCCTAACGGCTATCTACCTCCATACCTTTGGCGTGTCTTACTCTTCCAGTGACCCTGCTTCCGCAGACACAACGCGACCGTAAGAAGGAAGAGGAGCGTGTCAGGTTGCCGACTCCACTTGATCTCGACACGACAGCGGAATGCTGAAGTCTTTATGCTTGTGACTTTATCACTGACGTCGGAAACCCAGGATCCCTCCCCCTTACTTGCGACAGTGTCTGCCCTCCAACGAAACCATCCTCCCGAGCCCGATCGTAATGCGCTTGCGGAAATGACTACCAACATCGCGCTCTTCGCTCGAGCCTCCTTCAAGCTCGCAGAGCCTAGTATATAGACGAAGCCGCGATCGCGACCGATTTCTACCCGACAAGATGCTCTGATCGGGGCGCACCCGGTTCCACGAAGCCCTCCGACCCGACACAATACTATACTTGCGAGTCCCGAGATGGCCTGGTACATGCAGCGGACTTGTCTTATGCAGAGCCCGAAACCAGGCTTAGATTCGCAGTCGGGCTGGCCAAGATGTCGTTGCACATTCGCGCGCATCGGACTCCGGAGCCCGTGAGAACGTCACAACTGAGTGCATGCCGCTCCGCCTCAAACACCGCTTCCAAATGAACGAGCTTCGTGCTTGAAGTATGTGAGATTCGCGCTCTCGGGTTTCCGATCCCATGCTTGTGGAATTGCAATCTCATCCGACGACCGATCGATACGCGGTTAACATATCATCCTACAGTTGCTCGGGAGGGCCTGCGCCTTACACGCAACAAAGGAACGCTCGATGTAGAGAGCTCGGGTGCAATGACAACCATTGCCCGAGTCCCTGAGGTGTTCCAATGCGCTCTCTGATGGCAAACGGCGAGTCATACCTATTTTATGCCCAACGGATGTTGTGCACTTGCGCATCCGTAGGTGTTCGGGCAGAAAGATCAAGTTCGAGTCCGAAATCTCGAGATGTCGTCCGATCCTGATGCCACAAACCGCCAATTGTCCAACGGTCCGTAGCATGTTGCGTCCCGAGTCCGAGTTTTACACAAGAAGAAGGCCGAGTCACGCGATGCCGTTGGCCGACGGACTTGGCAGCTCGCTCAGAGACCGAGGCCTTCGGTGTTCGGTGGGGATATTGTCCGAGGCGAAACAACAGATATGAACAACGATGGGAAGTTGATTCATGGTATCGCTGAAACACTCTATGATTGTACCAATGTGTCCATAGCCCAAATGAGAGCTTGATGTAGGTCAATGTCAACGTAGACGTAGTCCTCACGTGGCTTGAACCCCAAACCACCTTCCAACGTCCGACTTTGCGCAACCCGCCACAGTCAAGTCCGCTTCCAAAAATGGGGAGATAGTAATTTAAAAGGACGATTCGTACGTGCGTGCATCTCTTGTTCTTCGTGACCACTACATTCCTTACACTTGGACTACCTATCCTCAAAGGTGCCAGGCACCTGCCTTTCAGCACCTTCCCCGAACAGCAGATTCTGTCTGGCACTAGTCAAATCTCCGACGATGATGTGCTTGCGCCCATTGGCTGCGATGTAGATATATATACCATTCCCTCGGCACTGTTTGACGGGGGCAGCGCTGAGGCATTCCTCTCGCTAGAGTGGTCTAGTCGTGGAACCTCCGTTCGCAAGATCCGGGGTTTCCTGTAAAGCTGGAAGGCGTTGTCTCTTTTGCTTGTGGGTTCGAGTCCTCGTGGATACCTCTTTTTGCCCTGAAGCGGAGTGGGAAGGCCAGAGCTATATATCCTGTGATTGAGAAGCGTTCATCGGGGGACAGTGGTCGAGACATTCCTCTCGTTAGAGTGATCTAGCGGTTATGCATATGTTAATGTGCTAACAGTTGATTCTAGTAAAGTCGCAAGAAGATACGTCCTCTTTTTGCCATTTGGTCACACGTTCGAGTGCTCAATCTTTTGCGATATCGACACATATGACACGGATTCGATTGAAGCTATATACATCGCGATCTCACTACTGCTTCGTGGAGATCGGGGTTCAGACATTCCTCTCGATAGAGTGGTCAAGCGGCTTGACTGATCCCCTTGCCAATGTAAAGTTGTTTACAGCCTCGATTTCCTTTTGTTCATGCGTTCGAACATGTTGGGCTTTCTTTTTGGTCAATGGCCGGAGGTCGTTGGACTGCTCCTCGCGATGCTCTGTCATACACTTGTGTCGTGGTACAACACGCGTTGACAGACCTTTGAGCGACTTACATTGTCCTGAGCAGTACAATTCGGATGAGGTTACGCGATGGTATATATACCCATATCTGATCGCTACTGGCGGAGTCGTGGCTCAGACATTCCTCTTGGTAGAGTGGTCTAGCCAGGTGCCCTCAGGGGTGCCTTCGCAAGTGCTTGTAAAGTTGTTTACAGCTGCGATTCCTTTTGATCATGCGTTCGAGCGTGTTTGATTTTTGGAATTTTGATCTAAAGTATATCAGAGGTCATCGCAATGCCTGACAGTGATCGCTATTAACGTGTGCTGCTGTACAGGCAGGTGGCAGACCACCAGGCGACCTGGAATATTATTCATGGCGTTGTAGCATAATGCAAGCAAACCTCTCGCAGGGTTACTTATTATATATACTGCAATCTGATTACTACTGATGGAGTCGTGGTTCAGACATTCCTCTCGATAGAGTGGTCTAGCTGTTAGCCGCACAGAGTGCCTTCGGGGGCTTGGTAAGTTGCACTAACTATTAAACCTTGTAAAGTTGTTTACAGCTACGATTCCTTTTGATTATGCGTTCGAGCGTGTGTGACTTTTTGGAATTTTTTTTTAGAGGATAAGAGGCTATTGCAATGCTTGACAGTGACAGTCATCAGTATGAGCTGCTGTACACAAGGTGGCAGATGACTGAGCAACCTGAATCGTGATCTATCCATGACAGAAGCAAACCTCCAGCAGGGCTACTCAACATATACCACCATGTGATCAATGTTGTCGGGGTTGGGTTCAGACATTCCTCTCGGTAGAGTGGTCTAGCGGTGGTTGCGACATGGCCTCCTGGCATGTCCCTTCTTCTTAGCTTTAAAGTCGTTTACAGCCCTTCCTCTTTTGCTCGCGCGTTCGAATGGCTTGTTGAATTTTTGGAATTTTCATTTGAACGACACATGTTGTTGTGTTGCCAGTATATATACCCCGAGTTGCGCAACGAATGTCGGAGGAAGGGTTCAGACATTCCGCTCGCTAGAGTGGTCTGGTCGAGTGGTTAGTGGCGTAGCCGTGTAGCCATAGCGTGAAAGGGATAATCGCACTAACACTCACTATACCTGTAAAGTCGCTTACAGCTCTTCCTCTTTTGCTCGCGCGTTCGAGTGCGTTGATCTTTTGGAATTTCGGTCTGAAGAAGTGAGGTTGTCGTCGCAGTGCTTGACAGTGCCGCTTGTGGTGGGGCAGTTGGTGGCAGATCATTTAGCGACTACAGTGGGGTCAGTCGCCTGTAGCTGAACGTCAACGCTCGCTGGAGTGAAATCCATAGCAGTGGGACTTCAAGTCACCAGTGCAAACACTCATTGACCGGAAATACTATTGTGTCTGGTGAATGCATGTCAAGACGAAGATTGGATGATGGCCAGTGGCTTTTGCTTATCCCTCATCCTTTTCTTTAGTACTCGATTGCTGTCTTTCGGATGAATTTGCTGAGCACTGAGCTTAGTGATGCGTGTATTTCGATTGGCTCCAGTCAACCCGCCAGCATTGTCGCATAAGGTGCGAGCTTTGAAGTCACAAGTCTTGTCGCACCGAGATGATTGAGATTGCCAACAATTGAAAGGGATATAGAGATATGCGCGTACAAGCCATGTCCAGTTTCAATTGTACGCGCGTTTGTGTTGCACTCGAGCCGAGAGTCAGCAAAGAGGGGATTTTGAACCCCTCATGTATGTGGATAGTGAACCAAAACATCGGATGGTCGCTAGGCCTGGCCCTCTTCGGAGGTACTGGTCAAAGATGCGATCATCCACCTCCATTTATTTTTGCACTTTGAAGGTCTCGAGTTCAATTCCTCATCAGTCGGAGACTTTTCATCGGCGCTCGGCCTCAATTGTCTTGGATGATGCGTCGAGAAATCCGACCGGAGGCTTGCAGGAACCACTGACGACGCAGGTACCGTACACACGCACGCCTGGAACAATTGATTCCATCCCGTCTGTTGCAGAATGGAAATTGATTCCAAATGTAAGCGGGGCCCATGATTGGCTTGCGCATCTCGGGTCGTGGTGGGTGTTTGGAAGTCTGTTAGTGGAACTCGATCATCTCTGATCATTTGGAATCTATTGCGCTTCATTGGATCCCTGAAGCGGGTTTTCACGCCGGCTTTAAGAGGCAATTGAGCAATTCATGCATTGGGAAGTAACAGCGATCGTTACTACGCAGTAGGTTCACGTCAAGTCGTAATGCGACGATGGAATTGCCTCACTTTTATTACCGTGTTAGGAAGAAATGGGTTGCGATGGTGAAGTTGACCCCGCTCTTTGGCCTGCCAATTTTAGACTGCGCTCGCTGGCGGGAGGAAACCCGCAGTGGGAGATCACCTCAGAGCTCTCCCCTGTTTCTCTCCAGAAGCTCAGGGCCAGGCGGGGTGAAATGGGCTGGTCTACGACGAAACGGGCTGCTAACACGCAGAGAAATCGGGTTGCTGTGGTGTTTGTTTTGCGGGGCCCGGTCAGTAAGAGCCGGTACTAAACCGATCACGGGGGGCCCATGCCTCCAGTGTCATGATGCCCCGTCAAAGGTTATTCAGTGGCAAGCATTGGCATTCGCGATCGATTGGGAATCATGATGGAGACGATGGGACGGTTCCATGATTGTATTTCTAGATAATTCTCTAGGGATTGATTCCTCAAACAAGGCCCGATGTCTCTCTACCCGACCCGACACCGAAGTGTTCCGGACAGCGATGGTTACGAGCCTTGGTTACACCAGTTGCTGAGTTTGGACAGCTTCCCCGCACTTGCGAAGGGCTACAGTGCGTCATGCAGTTGACTTTTGTTGACAAATCCGGCATAAGTTTCCGATGATATTGTCTGTACCTAGTTTGACGAGATTCCGAGCGTGATCCGGGGAGACCGTCGACCGTGTCGCCTCTAAAAAGAGTCCACTCACAGTCGTTCCTTTTCCAATCCAACCTAATCCACGGCCCTCGCGTTACGGTATATAAATGCCAAACTCCACCCCCGCATCTCCTCCATGCCTCGGTTTCTCTTCCCTTCCTCTCGTATTCTGTCCTTGTCTGTAGCGAGGAGGACTCTGAATCTGAACCAACAACAACACTTCAGGTTATCGCTTCATACTTCAGCTTCCAAAATGGCCGACGAGAGAAAGTGTCCCGTGGCCCACAAGGTCCCCAACGTCGCTGGTCACGGCGTTACCCATCAGAAGTGGTGGCCCGAGGCCCTCAAGACCAACATCCTTCGTCAGCACAGCGCCGTCACCAACCCCTACGGCGAGAACTTCAACTACGCCGAGGCCTTCAACTCTATTGACTACAACGAGCTCAAGGAGGATCTGCGAAAGGTCTGCCGCGATTCGCAGGACTGGTGGCCTGCTGATTTCGGCCACTATGGTGGTCTCTTTGTCCGTATGTCGTGGCACGCCGTTGGAACATACCGTGTCTTCGATGGCCGAGGTGGCGGCCGACAGGTAAGAAATCCATTACACCCTCTCCCTCTCTCTTATCTATCGCGCGCAAGTCTAACAGCGTCATAGGGTCAGCAAAGATTCGCCCCCCTCAACTCTTGGCCCGATAACGTTTCCCTCGACAAGGCCCGCCGCCTTCTCTGGCCCGTCAAGCAAAAGTACGGCAACAAGGTCTCATGGGCCGATCTGATCGTCATGGCTGGCAACGTCGCCCTCGAGGATATGGGCTTCAAGACCATTGGCTTCGCCGCTGGTCGTCCGGATACTTGGGAGGCTGACGAGGCTACCTACTACGGTGGCGAGGATACCTGGCTCGGAAACGATGTCCGTTACTCTGATGGCCACCCCGGAACCACCAAGCCTGGCGCTACCGATTCCGATCAGCCTGAGGCTGGCCACAAGAACATTCACACCCGCGAGCTTGAGAAGCCTTTGGCTGCTGCTCATCACGGTCTTATTTATGTCAACCCTGGTTAGTACTCCCCAAAGCCAATGCGTAATGCGCAGTCACTGACTTTATTGCAGAGGGTCCTGATGGCAACCCCGATCCCGTCGCCGCTGCCCGCGACATCCGCGAGACCTTCGGTCGCATGGCCATGAACGACGAGGAGACCGTCGCCCTCATCGCCGGTGGTCACACTGTCGGAAAGACCCACGGCGCTGGCTCAACCGACCACGTCGGCCCCGAGCCCGAGGCTGCTGACCTCGCCCAGCAGGGTCTCGGCTGGTCCAACAGCTACAAGACCGGCAAGGGTCCTCACACAACCACCTCCGGTCTCGAGGTTACCTGGACCAGCACTCCCGTCAAGTGGAGCCACGACTACCTCAAGTACCTCTTCCAGTTCGAGTGGGAGCTCACAAAGAGCCCTGCTGGCGCTCACCAGTGGGTTGCCAAGGATGCCAACGCCACTGTTCCTGATGCCTTCGACCCCAACAAGAAGCAGAAGCCTACCATGTTGACCACCGATTTGTCTCTGCGCTTCGACCCTGAGTACGAGAAGATCTCTCGTCGCTTCCTCGAGAACCCAGACGAGTTCAACGAGGTTTTCGCCAAGGCCTGGTTCAAGCTTACCCACCGTGACATGGGTCCCCGCGACCGATACCTCGGCCCTGAGGTCCCCAAGGAGGTCTTCCTCTGGCAGGACCCCGTCCCCGAGCGTGACTACAAGCTCGTCGATGACGGCGATATCTCCGCCATCAAGAACGAGATCCTCAAGTCTGGTGTTGACGTCTCCAAGCTCGTCTCTACCGCTTGGGCCTCCGCCTCCACCTTCCGAGGCAGTGATCTCCGCGGTGGTGCCAATGGCGCCCGTATCCGCCTCCAGCCCCAGAAGGACTGGGAGGTCAACAACCCCGCTCAATTGAGCAAGGTCCTCAGCACTCTTGAGGGCATCCAGAAGAAGTTCAACGACTCTCAGTCCAGCGGCAAGGCCATCTCTCTTGCCGATGTTATTGTTCTTGCTGGTTCGGCCGCTGTTGAGAAGGCTGCTAAGGATGCCGGTGTTAACATCACCGTGCCCTTCGCGCCCGGCCGCACCGACGCTACACAGGAGCAGACCGACGTCAAGTCCGTCAACCACCTCCAGCCTTTCGCCGATGGTTTCCGTAACTACGGCTCTTCTACAGACCGCGTCAAGCTTGAGCACCAGCTCATTGACCGTGCCCAACTTCTCACCCTCAGCGTCCCTGAGCTCACCGCTCTCATCGGTGGTCTCCGTGCCCTCAACACCAACTACGACGGCTCATCGCACGGTATCTTCACCAACCGTCCTGGTGTCCTGACCAACGACTTCTTCGTCAACCTGCTCGACATGAGCACTGAGTGGAAGGCCACTGGAAACGGTGACATCTTCGAGGGTACTGATCGCAAGACCGGCGCCAAGAAGTGGACTGGTACCCGTGTCGATCTCGTCTTTGGTTCACACGCTGAGCTCCGCGCTACAGCTGAGACATATGCTGAGGCTGGTGGACAAGAGAAGCTTGTCAAGGACTTTGTTGCTGCTTGGACCAAGGTGATGAACCTGGACCGATTTGATCTTGCCAATGGTTCCTCGCCCAAGGCTTCTCCTCGACTGTAATTAATGAGCAATGTAGCAAAATACCATTGAGAATGAATGATTACGAATTTTACTAGTTAATTGTATCTGTCCTCTATTCTGTCTGATGATTTACTTTGTGATTGTATGTACGTTATTGATCAATTGATCTCTTTCACTCAACGTCTTCACCAAGTTCGTGATGGCGGGGTAGCCATGAGCCTCGGCCCGGAACTCGATCGGAGCTTACAATACCATGGCTCCGATAGGTCCTCACAATTCCTTGCGCCGAATGGCACCATTTGTGCGACATGTATAATCCAAATTCATCTTCAAGGTCTTTTACTGAATGCGTGCATGGCCTGACTATTGATGTATTGTTTCATTGTTTTACGGCGCATTTGCTGATGCCCTGGCCCAGCCGAAGTTGTCCTCGGATCTGATACCGCGCGCCGACCCCACTGCCGGGTTCCATTCCGATCATGTGAAGTGTCGTTCCGATGAGGCTGAACTCAAAGTCATAGATGAGCGACAAAGATGGCAATCAAAGCCAACCCTGTAAGTTCACACAAATAGGGCTTGAGAAGCTTCACGCTGATCTGGTGGCCATCTATCTACGATTCGGGTCGATGCTGGGCGCGGGCTTCAATTTGTCCTAGAATTCTTCATAACCTGTCAAAAGCTTAGAACAAACTTGGAGGAGTATAGCTAAGGCATATGATGAGATTTACTATATCCTAAACTGGGGACCAGTTCTGCTTTTCTCTTCTCAGTCAGCGCTCTCACCCTATCCTCTTTGACGACCCTGCGTCTTCGATCCTTCTCTGTAGACCTATCTTTTTCTAATGGGAGGAGTATCCAGAGTTAGGAATAGGCGCTCTATCCAGCTTGAAGTATCCAGGCTGCAGCTTCTGAAACACTTGTTGAGGATCGTACTTCTTTGCAATACTCTTCAGCTTAGCCTTATTGCCAGACCCGTAGCTTGCAATGACATCCTGATACTGACTTGCGTAGTTCATGTAAACGTAGTCGTTGTTGACTCCGCGAGCTTTGGCCTCCTTGGTTACTACCTCGAAGATATCGGAGATCCAGCTGTAGATGGCGTCATCGTCGGACTTATTGTTCCACATAACGGAGAGCTGCAAAATTAATAGAGGTCCACCCTCAGGATCGATACCAAGGGCGTTGCCTCCATTCTTCTGCATCTGCTTGAGCTGGGGAGTAGTGATGCCTTGAACCACAAAAGCAGGTATGATGCCAGAAATATCAGCGACCGTAAGGACAGTCTTGTAGAAGTAGTCCCTTGTGTATTCCAAGATGGCGTGATCGAGCTTGGTAGTAATAACGTAGTAGACCTCGCGAAGTCCCGGAGGGCTGTCATTCATGAGCTCCTTGCCCCACGCGGCCAGAACTCTGTTCTGCGTGGTATCAGAGACGGCCTCAATCTTGTTGAAGTCCTTCCATATAGTGGCATTTCCGGCGTCAGGCTCGGCGTAATACATGGTGGGCATGGAGAATTTGTTGCCTTGATAATAGATCCAAGGGACGTAAATCCCGGCCTTTGGGTCATTCTCGGAGTTCTTTAGGACATTGAACAGTGCGTTTGTGACTTCAGGGAAACTGTCTTCTGTGTAGATGCGAGATCCTCCCCACATCTCGCTCTTGGGAAGGGGTATGGTCTTGAGGTTGAACTTGACGACAAGACCGAGGTTGTTACCGCCTCCACGAAGAGCCCAGTAGAGATCGGGGTACGATTTGGCGCTGGCTTCGACTATTATGCCATTGGCGAGTATCACCTTGTAGATTGGTTAGCCTAGAGGACCAGTGGCAACTGACTGGGCTGGGATGGTTACCTCGTAGCTCTCAACATTATCGCAGGCCCAACCATAAATATTTGAAAAGAATGAGATACCACCTTCGCCAAGTTAGTCACGAGTTATGTCGGAGAGGTAGTTGCATTTACCTCCCGTGGTCAATCCTCCAACGCCGATGTTATAGAGTCGCCCTCCGATGACACTGACATCAGACTTCGCCAACTGCTCGTACACGGGCCCCCAGGTGTTTCCAGGCTCTATCGAAGCAATCTTCTTATCTTTAGACAGAGAGACGTCTTTCAAGTTAGCAAATGAAATGGTGATGCCACCCTCAACGGATGAAGCTCCAGCAAAGGCTGCGTGGCCGCCACTCTTTGCAGCGAAAGGACACTGTGCTAATCGAGCCAACAGTATCGTTACGGAAACTTGACTCGGCCGCTGAGGAATGAAGATACAGTAAGGATTGACATCAGCCTGGTTTGAGGACCAGTAAGAGGCAGTGAAGTCCCTGAAGGCCTCTTCGTTCCTCGTCTCAACGGCGGCATCACCGTAGAGTATCTTCAGAGAGGCGCACTATTTTGCTTCAGCCACATGAAGGTTTTCAGCTTCCGGTTTACATACAGCAGCAGCGCAACCAGTGCCAGATCGTTTTGCACCGTCCACGGATACAGGAAGCTCCGAAACGTCAACACCTTGGTCAAGAAGGGCTTGAGTGATGTTGAAGTCCTTGGTCTCGAGTAGAGAATCGGTGGCGCTTGATTTAACAACCAAGAAGGCTGCAATAACCAATGAAATACACCGCATGATAAGTCAAATGGGCGAGCAATGTCAAACAAGGAGGTGAAAAAGGAGATATTCGAGGAAAGATTTATTGGGTTTATATCACATTGAGGCATTTCCAAGCCAGTGACTGCGGAATAGGACGCATAAGTATGCATAATCCCCACTCTCTGGTGCGAAATTAATAGAAAATATTTTTTCTTCTACAATGAAGAGTGTTGTTGGTCGCTTGCATCTTGTGAAAAGGAATGGCTTGGATGCAGCTAAGTGGCGTGGATGCTGTTGGTCCTGGGTCGTCAGGGATAACATGCAAGAAACAGCCCACAACTCTTGCAGAATCTTGGCAACAACGATCAGGAAAGTACTTTTATTACTTCGCATGTCGTGGCCATGAAGTACGAAGGTGTGATGAATAGTGTTCAAGTCACATTCCAACCAAGTTCATCAAGCGTCTCGACTATCGAAGACTCGGCGGGATGTTACCTGACTACGTGGTCCTGTATGCATGCACACACGGACGGGGAAGCTTCCGTCAAACCAGATCCTAGTTCTTTTCCTTGGCTGCTCCGCAACCCGGTCTATCGAACTTTAATTCTTAGGGGGCTCCATCCATCTGTCAAGCTCGTCTGCAACTCTTCATCCCATATCACAGTCCTTGGCGCTAATGCGAAACTACACCGGGCATGTAATTGGTAGAAAAATCGATCCTTTAAGCAAGATACCATGATGGCTTGCTCTACCGAAAGGAGTATGGTACAGTGTGCCAATGTGGCTGTTGGTTGTTGCACTGCAAGAAGCTCAGCTGTCCTCTTCCCTCTGCGATAAGGCGGTTCAATCCTTTTGCTGATTCAGCTCCAGTCTGCCTCCAAGCATGAATATCCTCACTCTTCTCTGGTAATCGCCACGGTGAAAACACAAGTTTCCAGATCTTCGATTCGAAATATAGGAGATCGCCTTGATCGTTGTTGCTTCAATTGGACGTCGCCATTCGACTCTCTTGCGAACATCCACCATGAAAGTATTCGAGTTGAAGAGGCGTGGCTGGCTTCTTGTTACGTCTTCTTTCTCGTTCTTGCGATCCTTTGCTCCTATATTGTTTCCGCATTCTTTAATTGACGAGTCCCGGGGAAAGGATTGTTGAGCCTTACGCGGTAGTCAACGATGATGCGCTATTCATACAGAAGGGACTCTTCACCGTGTCGGTATGTCTGTGGTTATGCCTTTGGCTAGCAAAGTTCTCGCTGCTCTGGATGTGCAAGAAGATACTAGTCAAGCTGCCTGTTTATATAAAGCTATGGCCTGAAATTGTCGGCCACTACTTCACAGGGCATGGGAAGCCTTCCTTCGGAGGGAGTCATCGCGCATGTTCATACAGCTCCAGCCAGTACCGAAACCTGCCACAGGACCGCTGAAATAATGATGAGATACGAGTAATTGTGAATTTTCTATGCTTTAGCCTAGGCTTGATAGGACCGCTGCTTGGAGGATTGTAAGAAGACAGTTGGGGAACCCCTTCGGAACCTTGAGTATAAGTGGATGTATATGGCAGCAATCAAAAGAAAACAAAAGTAAATAAATAAGAAGGGGTCAGAAAATATTTCCGATCACTTGTGTCGTCAGCCTTGCAAACCTCTTGTGCCATCCTTATCGATGCACTGCTTCACAAGTCCCTGCGGACGAACTGACCGTGATAGTCTATTCAGAAGCGACAACTCTATGAGACCTCTTATCGAACTTGAAATCTGTAAGAGCCACACACGTCTCAAAACTCCTTTGTAGTATACCACTCTGAAAGCCGGGCTGCTGACAATCTGACTCAAGCTGTTGGACCCCAAGGGGCGGCAGCGCGGCGGCATCAGCGGCACACGCACCACTTCCACTCAGTAAGAAGAAAAGCACCGGAAAATAGCTCTGTGGGGGGAGCGAGTACAATGAAAACTGCAGAGAGGCGGCCCGCAAAAGTCAGCGCTTTCGGAATGCTCAGTAATCAGGTCCCAGCAACTCTAAAATCAGAACAAAAACAGAGGACCAGGACCTCTACCGCACTCGACAATAGTAACAATACCCCGGACACTTTATGTACTCGGGAAATTAGGCAAACTGAAGTATGGTGTTAGGCCGAGGGTAAGAGCTTTCCCAGCGGCGGGATGAAGTGAGAGGCTGAGTTTCTGACATCGCAGGGATTCTTTGTCGAAACTACTCGAAATCTGTGACCGTGCTTTTCGTGAGAACTAGGCGGGCCTTGACTTTATGAGATCGCGACGATTGAACAGGTATAAAATATCCATTCCGAGCTGTTGTAAGTTAACATGACTGACATCTTCGATTGCAAACTAGTCCTTCTCTTTATTACTACCACTCGCTTCTACACCCTTAACAAACACTATACCTAAATAGCTACCAAACTTCACGAGATGATCGTTGGCCGCGTTATTGGCGTACTTCTGCCATTCGCACTCGCAATCGCTGCTGCCATCTTCACCCTCGTTCCCGCGCTCGCAGGCGTCACCGACAAATCTCTCTACCTCATCCAACTCGACTTCGAGAATCTTAGCATCAGCCCTGCAAGTGAACTTGTCAACAAGATCTTGCCACGTGTCGAGACAGTCGAAAAGAATATCACTGCTGAACTCCTTGGGCTCGACAAGACCTACGATATTACGCTCTGGGGATACTGTCATACTGGTGGAGGCGATAAGCGACAGTGCTCGAGTCCCAAGTTCGATTGGGTCAGAAAGACTATATCAACAGACCACATTAAGAGTGTCGATAGAGATGTCGAGATAAAACTGCCGAAAGAGATCAAGGCTGCTATCCAAACCTTTGGATCGATGACGAAAGGAGCTGAAGTTGCCTTTATTGTGGCCTTGATAGAGCTAGCCGTCGAGATTGCTCTTGGTATCTTTGCCGTTTGCTCTCGCGAACTGACCTGCTGGACATGGATGGCAAGTGGCCTTGCTTCTGCGTTTGTCCTCGCATCAGCCATTCTCTCTACTATCATGGCCTCCGTCTCGATTGGTGCCGTGGAAACTACTGCTAAGCTCTATGGAGTCAAGGGAAAAGTCAACATTGTTTTCCTCGCCATCATTTGGATTGGTGCTGCATTTGCTATTGCTGCAAACCTTCTCTGGATTATACCAACTCTCTGCTGTAGCACCACTACCACTCGAAAGGACCCTGAAGGCAAGGGGCTACTTGAGCGCGGTCACCACTCTGGCGCTTATGCCCCTATTGACGATGATCATGAGATGCAACCTACATATCACAATCGTGGTCTAGCGCCATCTCCCCGGACAGATCTTGCTTATGAGCCATACAGCCACCAGGTTTAAGGCCATGAGTCAGTTGGAGAAGTTATGAGTATTACCCAGATCGTTGGAACGATTGTAACTGGTAGGTAACCTCGAGGATGGGATCCTGTAAAAGATTGAGGGGATAGCTGTCATCTCGATTTTCGTTTTAGATTTGTATCCCGAAGCATTTGCTGGACTTTGGAAAGGCATCAGACCACAATACTTAGGCGCTCCGCACTCCACAACTCAAACTCATCATTTAAGTGAAGACAGCACTAAAACTATTATGAAGTCCCAGTCTGACATCTGTCAAAAACCTGCCATAGACACCAGTGACCTAAATGCAAACATCAGGTCCTGTTACACTTGCAAAGACAACACGAGCGTGCTTATCGCCACTGGTACAAGTGTTCGTAGTGTGATAGCTCGCCTCAGCGCTATTCGATTTGAGTCGCCAACAAAAGCTCACTGAAGTCTCGCAGTCCGAAAGGCTGATGGCAGAACCAACCGACTTCATTGTAGCGCAATGGCCATGTCAGGGGTAGTCGGACTTCATCAGTAAGCAGAGTGGAGACATGTTTCTGGATGTCATAAGCTTGAACTATCAACTACTCCGTAAAGTCAGTTCTGAGTAAGTGGCTGTAAATTCCTCTCATAACACGTGTTCTTAATACAAAATTAATATTAACATACTTTTCTCCTTGATCATTCGACTCCTCCTAACTTCGTTCTGACACGTGCTCCCGAAGCCTAGACATCTCGATGACAATAAGCCCTAAAATCCTTCGCATATCACTGTTCCCGCTCTAAATGCAGATCTGCCCTGACTATGCCCTGCCAATCCCCGCCTCGTGTCTTAAGTCGGAAAAGAGTAAATCAGCTATTGAGCTTGCTTACTCTTGCCATCCAATCAAAAATTGGCCAACCTTCGATCCCCTGATCCCGAATCCCCAGCTAAGTCAATGCACGCGACAGTAACATTACGTAGACAGTGGGGATATTCACAGCAGACTTCCACTTTTGAAGTAACGATAACCGAACATCTTGGCCTCTTTACCAAGCTCAGTGGACATTCACACAGGATTTGGTAGCTGATCGGCACATTTTGCTGTCAGCTCAGCCTCGAGTTTCCTGATCTCCCGAGGCTCAGATGCTCTTCGTGGGGTAGAAAGGATCAAACCCCGACTCATCCCTTATGGACAGCAACAGGCAGCAAGTTTGTCTCGTCCAAGGATTCTAGATGAAACATTAAACCATTCGAAGTGATGTCATTATGCGGTATGGGAAGTTAGTTGGCTGAAGACTTGAGCTCGGGAATGACTGAGAGTAAGAATGTGTATATAAGTGGCAGACCATCTTTCAATGTCTTCTCATCAACCACAAGCATTTTTCAGCCTTCGCAACCCACCAGAACAAACATTCTCCAACCTGTTATCAATATGCCTTCTCTGCGCAACACTCTCTTCGGCCTTCTGGCTGCCACCCTTTCACCCACGGTCGCAGCCGAGCACCTTCGGGTTGTCTGGTCTCAAGGCGACTTTTCAACCATCTCCGGACCCAGTGGCGGAAGCCAAAGTGGTCACAGCTCCGGCTTCACAATCCTCAAAGACGACGGCACTGCGATTTACAGCAAGGCATATCCCGCCGACCACTCGCCCTGCTATAACACCGGCGATGGGCGTGAGTTCACTTTCGGCGGAGATTGCTGGACCAAAGAGCGCAAGTTCCGCTGCAAGTCCTCGTTCGCTGGTGACCCCGAGACATGCGAGGTCAAGGATCAGGACGGAAACAGTCTTGGTACTGGAGAGGGCAAGACTGACACAACCTTCATTGGCATCGCCATCGCGCAAGACTCTGCTTGTGTTGTTGAGTTCAATACCGATGACGACGAGGATTGCCCTAAGGATGAGGACAACAACTTGGGCGTTAGATCTGGTTAGCTGTCATCAGCCCGCGAGGGGGACAACCAGGCAGCGACGAGGATATCGAGGTGCATTGCTGTTTTCTGTGAACACGTGTTCCTCGCTTTCGTGTCAGAGTACAGAGTTTTTGCAACGCAATAAGCGAGACCAAGTACGGCCAAATGATTCGAGCACCCTATCTTCCATAGGGCCTAGGACAATATACTTTGCAGTTTAATTACCATATCAGAGATACCCTGATACGTTTCTGCATCGGTGGCGAATTTTCGGACCTCATAAGGTGATAGTCACCAATGAACACAATCATGTAACTCGGCGTAGACTCAGTAGGGGCAGACATGGTGCTTTTATAGGACGTACTGCGTAGATGAGTCATACTCTTGGGAGGCCTTGTGTGAGTTTGGTTGCGCTGCACGGCAAATCATGAATTAGGAAATATTACAAAACAACGGAACTGCCTCAAAAGAAGGTTTGCTCAGCCACCAACATCCCGAGTAGAAAACGCTTATATGTATCCGCAAAAGCATAAGTGCCACTGTTAGCCTCTGAATGCCTTATATAACTCTCGAGGTTGTTCGTTGGGAGTAACCTTGCTCTCAAAATGAATAGACTACTGTCCAATAGAATTGCACGTAGACAAAGTAAGCTTTTGCAATAAACTGTTTGAGTTTTGGCTCATATCCAAAGAGCCCACTTTTGCCAAGGCATATGCATAAAGGGCTTTCGATTTAACGAACAATAATTAGTCAATGCTGAAGGTGATGGGTCGGGAATGATCATGTTCAAGATACTTCGTAGAAACAGTTTGAGTCCTGAACTATCTTGCCTATCAATAGTTTGTCGTAAAGTCTTTCAAAGACGGGAGTGTCTATAAAAATCCGACACATCTACTCTTTTTCTCTTACTCCTTTTCTTTCGTATTATTATTATTATTGGAACTACAAGAGAGCTATGAAGCTAGCCCAGCAAATCAAGAAAGATCTTCGCCTGGACAAATCTGCTTGAATACCATTATCCACTGAACAGTCAGTCAACCGTACCCCTCACCGTCGTATCTTTGACACACCAGAACCCCTCTACATTTTCAATACTTCTGTAGAATACTGACCTTCTACAGCTGATACCCAGTTTTGACTAGAGTCTACCTAATACCATGTCGGTAAAGGGTTGCTATTCTCCAGACGAGAGCTTGCCCCATTCGTACTCGTACGATGTGGACTCGGCAGATGATGCAAGTGTCTGCAGTGAAGGTTCCGGTATTTGTATGTCGCCTGGATTGGGTCAAAATGCCAACCCCGAGTTGAAATACTCATATAGGCCCACCTGGAATCAAGGTCATCGTTCCTACATGCATAACCCGCTCGGAGCTGTCCCGTATATCCATCCAGTCAACACCCGATGGGCCCCCCAGCCCGCCCCGATTGTCTACTCACCACCGATCTATGGCCAGAGTGGCCCCTCACCGTTCGTCTCAGAATCATATGAATCTGAGAATAGGCTAGATCAGTCGCCCAATGACTACCCACAAGTCAAAACAGAACACAAAAACTACTTCAGCCCTATTGATGTTACTCTCAACGAATTGCGCATGGCAGACATTCAGCTTCAGAGCGAAATAAGAACGGGGCTCAACAGCCAGCGTGCCACGCTCTCCCAGTCCTCGGGTGCTGTCCAGAAGCAACTGAGACAAGCTCAAAAGTGTTGCGACGCAATCGAGAAGCAGCTCAAAATTGTGGATGGACGTTGCAATGACCGTCAAACGAGTGCGCAGGAGATCAAAGAACTTCGCGGTCAACTGATGACACTCATCAAGGGGCAAAAGAGCCTCAGACGTTGTCTGAAGCGTGAAAGGCGCAAGGGCGCAAGGGCTTGATTCAAATCACCTGATGTTTGAGACATGCCACAGACAGTAAGACACGCCAGACATGTCTCTAGGTCAATAATGGCTTTATGTTTGGGGACCAGAAAATTTACAAGAGGTTAATTCGACAGTTGGCGTGGGGATCAAGCGGGAGTTTCTCGGATATACTTATAGTAATTTCCTGGTCGAGTCTTTTTTAAATACAACTTTGTTTTGTGGAAGGGAACCCTACCAACTCCGGGCTTTAAGGAATAGCCAAAATGTGATCATGCTAAGGTTTTGTCTGCCTACAATCAAAGATTGGTGTTGGAAGTCTAGTCTAAAGACGAGTGTTCAAGGGTAGCTTAGCGAAAGTATGAGACTTTCCCTTCTTGGCATGATTCGTTGGAAATAACAACAACAGCAGTGCGTAAATGTTCACAACTCTTCAAGAAGCTTAATTAATGAAGAGAAAGTCTATTTAATTATTGTTTCAACATGACAGATCGTCAATCTGCATTACCTAATCAACAAGGATATTGCTTACGCCCCTCCTAATTTAGTCTAGGCAACATGAAACCTGCTTGATGTTGCAATTTCCCGATAAACAAATCGAGGTCATCATCATCGCCATGTCTGGGCATCAGAAATACGCGGGCGGAGGCTCATCTCCAGTTGAAGTAACGTCGGCGTCGGATAGTAACCCCGTTCAGATCATCTTGACACCGCCCACGCCAATCGTCTCCACTGGAAATTTTGACCGACGAGGGGAAGACACGCTCAAGGAGATTCTCCCTGCGGTGTCTGAGGAGAAAGAAGTTGTTCAGAAGGCAGGTGGATCTGAGGAGAAGGAAGCTTATGTTGTGAACGAGGGGCACGATGAGAAGGAAGTCTATGTACCCGCCGCGGAGAAAGAGGTTTATGACCATGGGCTCGAGAAAGAGGTCCACGACTTGAGGATTCATGATGGACATGACGAGAAGCAAATCTACGACCCAAACGAAAGCACTGCTCGAGTACAATGCATCGGCTCAACAGAAAAAGAAGTTATCCCTCAAACAAACCACGAGGAGGAAGCATCTATGGCAGCATATAAATACAATAGCAACACGACTGAGCGAAGAGAGAGTATCTCAACTGCATCCACCGGACCATCAGAGAAGATAGACAGCGCTGCACGAGGTTACTACCAACGCCACGTCAACAAGTGGAACCAAGCTGTAGATAAGAAGAAGAAGGCCTGGACGACATTCACCAACAATTCCACTACGGCTATGACAGAGAAGGCCAATCAAATCGATAAGGGATTCAAGGATCGTTGCACGGCATTCGAGAATGGCACGACAACTAAATTGAGCCAGCTTGATAGAAGTATCAGTGATAGTGTTGGTCGAGCTGGAAAGAATGTCAACAACAAGGTTGCGAACTGGAAGATGGGCATGGGAAATATGAAGAGTCAGAGTATGAATAGTGTCAAGACCTTGGGATCTCGATGCCAGGTTGGTACGAAGGAGGGGAAGAAAGAGGGAGAGGCACAGTGATAAGGATGATTTGATCGCGTTGGAGTTCAGTGTCGTCTTCAGTTTTGTTTCAGCCTTTGTTTCTCGTTCACTCTGCTCATACATACACGATAGCGCATTCATTATTCTTAGCATTGTAACATATCCATTCATTCATTATCGCATCCTAATACCACTCAAGGCCGTCATATGTTCCATTCAATTTCCCGTCCTTATCAAGCCTGATTACCGCCTCTTTGGTCCTCCTTGTCATGAGCTTAGGGTACTCGGGCGATGTAACTGGAGGTGCTGGGAGGGTTGTATCCTGACGGAGCCAAGCCACACCGCGGGCCCCATCAACGGTTTTGACGGCATCGCGCAGGGTAGCTATGTCGGATTCTTCAAAGGCTCCTCCTAGCACAACGGCGCGGGGAGCACTGCTGTAATTCCTGGAACCGATGGCGCTGCTGTCAGGATAAGATGGTGGATGGTTACCAGCAAGAAGAGCTGGTATAATGACTTGCCCCGAGTCTCCAGGTAAGATGAATTGAACGACTACTGGTATTAGTATTGGAGGTGTACTAGTGCCATTTTCTACCTTCAATCTCTGGCTTGAGAGCTTCAATGACTCTTTCACCGATAAATTCAGTTTTTCCGCAGAGGATGATTGGAATCGGGGTCGTTTCCGACATTGTGGTTGCTATCGAGATGGAGTTTCAAGGGTAAGCAGAAATAGAAGCGACCCTGCCTGGATGACCGCCAGAGTTGTATTTAAACCAGGTTCAGGCCAAGCTTCAGACCCCGAACTAAATGCTGACGCGATGTGATCATGAGGGGTAAGACCTAATCTGCAAGCAAATAATATTATGTTCATTATTCTCCTGATTTACTCATTGAAGCTATTCACGAATATTCATGTGCCTGCACTGTAAACACCTCGGGAGTTGTCCCAGATAGGTCCGTAGGTTTCTCGGATCGTTGAGATACCGAAGCACTATGAAATATGCGGAAAAGTGACCTCCACTGTAATTTACCCGCCCAAAGCGCTGGGTATGCAGATCAGCGACCATCAAAACCACAAATACGGGCCTCAATAAAAAATTCTACTCGTCAAATGACGTTATTGGCGATCGACCCATCGATCATTTCACTCATCGCAATCATCGACTGCAAGGGTGGGAAAAAAGAAAAGATCAGCTGGGATAAGGCTGGGCAGCAAGGGATAAACGTGCGTGCGGTGATCACTCTCCTTGCTGTATGTCAGACGCAAGGGCCGTGTGATATTAAGCCACGCGATAATCACGCCTGTCAAGACGAGAAGTTACATCTTCATCGGAGGGTTTTATTCCCTAGCGATATTGGCACGCTTTGACTCTCGTATCCTGTTATGGTTAATGACAACGGTAATGGTGGTCATTGGAATGTCCATTGACGTTGACGCTTAACGGCCACTTGTGATTACTCTATGTACTGCCAAATTGGTAATCTGCTCGTCTGGCGCTTTACCTTGTAGGAAATGACATATCGTGTCTCACTCCCAAATCGACGTGTTCTCCCGATTGGGGTTGCACCCTGCAGCCCTGCAGCGAGCCAAGTCCACTGAGAACTTAGAAGTGATAGCTTCGGCATTCTTTTCAGCTTTCCTTTTGTGAACAGAAACCGAAGACTTCGGATTCAGGTACGAGTACGCGTACGTCATCTTCTACTAGCGACGCCTCGTTGACGATGGCGTCGTGACGGGATATATTCCGCTAAGCTATCTAAACTGCGGCGCAGTGAAGCTACCAGCCGCTTGGGCGAGTACCCGGCCCAAGATCACCAGTTAAACTCATCGATACGATTATGCATCGTGATCCTTTTCATGTCAACGGCGCTGCTCAATGTAACCATGTCGGTAGAGACTAGAGTTCATGTCAGGAACACACTAGCCCAACCCGCTAAATTAGCTCTCGTTAACTTCCGTCCCCCGAATCACACTCAGATCACGATCTTGAGAAGCTTCCCCTTTCATCGCGATCGGGACCTGAGCGTCGCAACCCAAACCGCCATTGGACAGTCAAGGTTGATCGACCAGTTCCTCAGAAACTAAGATTGGCGTTCATTCGAAAATGACGGCTCATATTATACGGACAGGGGAGTTAGGTAGGGATGGGATACGAAACAGAACGAAACGAAACAAAAAGCAATCGACATCCTTTGTCCGGGCGTATACTAGCCACTCGATGGAATAGGTCATTGTCTCATTCTTGCTTTTCCATCTGAGTCGTGGCTTATTACGCATTCGCGCTACCTGCAGCACTGCATCATAGGTGGTTACGTACCGACAGTATTAGGACATGGTCCCTTCGAAAATGCAGACCCAACATCTTAACCTCGTCGACGACGAGATGGATTCTCAACCTCCGCCCATTCCACTGCGAGCGCAAACACCAAGACGACAAGTTGCGATAAAACAAAGGTATTCAACACTCCAATTGAGTAATTAAGGAGAGATATTGACGGTTTAGCTTCGAGACGCAGGATTTAGGCGACGGAATGGCAAACTTCGACCCAGAGCTTTTACAGGCACCATCATCGAGAGCCTCGAGCCGAGCCATGTCGTACCGAACGCAAGAATCACAAATATGGTCACATAAGGACAGAGACGCATCGTCAATGTCGTCTGTATACGTCCCTACACATCTCCCTGCGCTGCAAGCAAAAGGTGCTGGTCTGGATCGTGATGGATTGGAGCCATTGACCGAGGAGGAGTATGACCCCGCGTCGTTCGACCTCGTCGTCCCAGCGCATGCGATGGGAAAGCAGTATACCCTCGAGACACAATCCGAGCTGCTTTTCTCAGTGAAGCACTTGTCTGTCATCTTCGAAGACCCTGTTCTGCTGCAGCGCTTCACGAACTTCCTGTCTGCGTCGCGGCCGAGTTCTGTACCCCTCCTGACGTATTACCTCGACACGCTCAAGGCGATGAAGGCAATCAATTACGCCAATTCGTTGACGGGATCGCTCAAGACAATTGATGGTCATGATTTCACAACCGATCCTGTCACTGCGACCGTCAACGAGGCATTGGCGAAGCGGGCTACCGAGGCTTTCCAAGCCATGGTGAACCATGATCTACCTGCGTACATCACCCACACCTATATCCAGACAGTCAGCATTACAATCAAGAGAAGGATAACGGACACACTGGCACCTCAATTGCGTGATCTGTCGGAAGGTCTGGCAGAGGTATTCTGTTTGACAGACCCTTCGAGATCCGACAACCCAATTGTTTTCGCAAGTGAAGGTGAGTCGCCTGTCAGCGTAGCCGTGTCGCAAATGCTAACATGATCGCAGAGTTCCACCGAACGACTCAGTATGGCATGGACTATGTCCTCGGCCGTAACTGTCGCTTCCTTCAAGGCCCCAAGACGAACCCCTTCAGTGTCCAGAGAATTCGCGACAAGCTCGCAGCCGGCCAAGACCATTGCGAAACATTCCTCAACTACCGTCGCGATGGATCCCCATTCATGAACCTGCTCATGGTCTCTCCGCTGTATGACTCTCGCGGCGTTGTGCGATACCATCTCGGTGCACAAGTCGACGTCTCCGGTCTCGTCAAGGAATGCGCTGGCTTGGACTCACTAGAGACACTGATGGCGGATGAGAACCCCGAGAACGAGCGCTACCCTGGCGAATCAGAGCAAAGAAAGAAGAATGAGGAGAAAGATGAGTTTCAAGAGTTGGCGGAGATGTTTGATCTCGCGGAGCTCAAGACTGTTCGCGAAGCTGGTGGTGCTTTCCATCGTACGCATCAGCAAGATGTTCGACAAACAGATACAGTTCCTGCGAATTGGAACAAGCCGCGTCTGGTATTCCGCGACGATGCCACCATCAATCGACGCCCTTCAGATCCCGTCCTCCACGACACGGCCATGGCAAGCTTCGGCGGTCGTCTCAGTGGCATCTACAAACACTACCTCCTTGTCCGACCCTACCCCAGTCTTCGAATCCTCTTCGCATCGCCGTCCCTCCGCGTGCCAGGCATGCTCCAGAGTTCATTCCTCTCCCGCATTGGCGGCTCAGATCGCGTCCGCGAAACCCTCACCCAGGCTTTTGCAGGCGGCAACGGTCTCACTGCCAAGATCCGCTGGCTGTCCAAGGCAGAAGTCCAGACCAAGAACCGTAACTCTCGCGCAATGGATCATTCTGCCAGTGGTGACGGCGGCCAAGCTCCTCCTGCAAGCCCAGGCCGTAACCGCTGGATCCATTGCACGCCTTTGTTAGGTTCAAATGGAGCTGTTGGTGTTTGGATGGTTGTTCTTATTGATGATGAGTCGGATCAAGCTTTTATGCGAGGTCTGAGGAGAGAGGCACCGCCTGTGCAGCCGCAGCCTGTTCAACAGCAGCCACAGGCGTCGCATGAGCTGTATGGTGAAGATGATAAGATGAGTTTGAGTAGTTTTGCAGCTGCGCACAGGAATATCTGATGGAGGTGAATGACGCGGGCTTGTGAGAGTAGATATATGAGTACACGAGCATAAGCCTGTAATTTTAGGGCCATATAGTCGTATTAGTGATACCTACTTTTTTCTTTCTTTTGTAAAACTGCCCTCATTCTGGTCCTGGTCGAACGTCTTATGAATGCCCATGAAGCTCATGACCCACCACACACTCCCTGCTTTCTATTGTAGTGGCTCTCTATACGAGACTACGTCAGAGACCCTTCGACGACATTCCTAAATAGATTTAGTGAATCCTTTGACAGTTTTGACGGTTTCCACGGCCCGGGCCGGACGGGAACCTAGTTAACGTTATTCTAGAAGCTGGAATGCATTGCTGATGCTAAACTGGTATAAGCGGTGACGAGTTGTGAAGAATGTCGGCAGCACGCCTGTCTTGAAATGATTCCAAAGACAGCCTTCTTACAAATAAATAATGTGCACATACCGAGACTTTTCCGACATGACCTGACTTCTGATGAACTTGTTCACTAATCAGTGTCTTTTGCCCAATTCCGTGGCCTTCGGGGACCTCCAACTGATACCTCGACAATTACATTGCTTACCTATCGAATCGACTTGAGGATGTCAATCAATCATCGTCGCGCCAAGTCAAACACCAACAATCTGACACGTGAGATTGCGACATATACCCCGCGGATGGTGATGGAGCCGTATGCCCAAACTGGAAAGGAGCGCCGATGATATAACGTTAGTGTAAGATGCGTATCCAGCGAGTATAAAAGGTATCATGCAGATGCTACCGGTTCTGATTCGAAATATCCAGTTCAAACACAATCATAACCTCATCAAGCCTTTTGTCAACCCAATTAAACATGTCTTCTTCAATCATCCCAGAGTATGAGGCTGCGAATGAGCAGTATGCCGCAGCCTTCACCAAGGGAGACCTTGCTTTGCCTCCATCTCGGTATGATATCTGAGCTCTGAATTTTCCTCGCAAGCTAACAAATCGTAGTCACGTCGCTGTGGTTGCTTGTATGGATGCTCGCCTCGACCCAGCTCAGGTTCTCGGCATCGAGCTTGGCTCCGCCCACGTAATCCGCAATGCTGGCGGTCGAGCTGCAGATGCTCTCCGCTCTGTCATCATCTCCCAGCAGCTCCTAGGAACCCGAGAGATTGTGATTGTTCATCATGTTTGTCCTCAATCTCCGTCTAAAATGTACGTGACTGACCTGTTACAGACTGACTGCGGCATGCTCACCTTCTCCGATCTGGATCTCAAGACAAAGGTTCGCAAGGATCTTGGCGAAGACGTTGATCACATTGCTTTCCTCCCGTTTGGAGACCTTGAGCAGAGTGTTCGTGATGATATCGCTTTCCTGAAGAAGAGCCCTCTGGTTCTGGACGTTCCTATCACCGGCTACATTTATGATGTCAAGTCTGGCAAGATCAACAAGGTTGCTGCTTAAACCTAGGCTGTGAAGTGTGATAGTTGGGAGTTAGGGAGTTAGTTGGGTGAGATGTTTGGAGATGATACCAGGTCGTGGCGTTGTGATGATGTGTTCAAGGTGATATCGGAGAGAGTTCAGATAGTAATATATTATGACTATCTTCTTATAAGTAGAATTAATGACCGTGATAGGGCCCAAAGATCGAAATACAGAAAGGTAGAATCAGCCCAGCAGGCTTCTAGTTGAGGATGAAGAAAGGAAAGGCGACAAATGAGACAGTAGGTATATAATCAATGATTGATACATCACTGGTCGACGTGAAGATCTTCAATGATCTTGTCAGCAGCTGCGAGAGCGAAGCAGGCAGCAGTGAGGGTGGGGTTGCAAGCATTCTGGGTAGGAATGACACCGCATCCTCCAAGAACAAGGTCATCGACACCCCAGGCTTTACCGTTCTTGTTGACAACACTGTCAGCTGGGGTGCTTCCCGCGCGGTATGTGCCGCAGATATGAAGGGCGGAGCCGGGAGCCAGATACTTTGGCTCCGCACCAGGAAGGAAACCTCCAAGCTTTCTTGCTACCTCGATCATACTAGGGAAGAGTTAGAGACCAGTTCTGAGCTATTTAAAAATGCACAAGAGGGGCTTACTCGGTAATCATTCGCTTGCAACGATCCTCAGCCTCCTCGTCCAAGATAAAGTTGAAGGTTGGCTGTTTCAGAAAGTCAGCCCCGACGCTTCACGTGTGAAAGAGGTCTGGCTCCACTTACCTGAGGCATCCCAAACTGGTCCTTGGTCTTGTTAGAAAATGTGACACAGTTTTCTTGATCAGGTTTCATATAGCCAAACCAGCGAAGATCAACCACAAGACGTTGATCAATGTTAGACGGCACTTCTCCATACCCAAAAGCATCGCGGTGGATCTGAGTATGCCAAGGATACTTCTCGGACACTGGGAAATAAACCTGAGGGTCCGGGTCGTTGAACGGGAAGGGTAGAGGATCGTTTCCATGACTTTCTCTATGCGCTTTGACAATCTCCTCGCCCTCGACGCTGTCGACAAGTTTCCTATCGAGAACGACTTGGCAGAATGCCATTGGCTGCTCAGTCAGGTAGTGGCCCTAGTAAGAATGTCTATTAGCTCAAGTCACCGCTACGTGGCTCTCGAGGGACCTTACCAGAGCTGGAAGCTTCGACTTGAGCCCAGACTTGTGAAGAATACCTGGAGTAAGAACAGCTCCTGCACAAACGACGTACTTCTTGGCATGAATATAGTACTGCTGGCTCGTTTCAAGATCATTGATCAATGCCCACGCAATTTGACCGTCAAGGTCCAGCTCCAGCTTGTCGCACTGAGTATTAGGTCTCATATCGAAGAGTCGTTTCTCGCCCTTATAAAAGTACTCAGGCTTGGAAAGCTCACCAAGGATGGTGGCAGTGCAAGACCACTCGACATATTCCTTGTTATCATGCTTTCGCTTGCAAGCTAGGGGCATGCTCTTCATCTCGCGCCCGGGGTAGGCGTCTGTAAGGACACGTTTGACGAGCTTCTGGCGGACGGAATCGTCAAAAGCATCGTCGGTCTTGTTGAAGAGCTTCTCAGCACGGCCGTAGAGAGCGTCCCACTCACCATCGCTAAAGAGGTCAGAGCGTTCAATCCCCTTGTGCTGTCGAGGGGTGCAACAGGTCCAGTGAGATCCCATACCGCCGACAACACGAGTCGCAGCTGCGGCTGGAAGGTTACCATAGGACTTCTGCGCTGGGTTCTGGCCGTTGAGCACGTAGGCTGCGTCCTTAGGTCTAGGTATGTTAACAACATCTCCATTTCGAGATGAAGCAACCTACCGAGGAGCCCATGAAGCTGGTTCTATGACAGGTCGTGCTGAGTTGGTTGGTACAGACAGGAGGTGCAGCTCTCCCTGAACATGCTATGAGTTGGAGTCTTTCCGCAAAGTTGACTTGACATACCTTCACCGTGCTAAAAGTAGTGTTAGCCTTTGAAATTATCCTCATGTTGATTTTGATAGACCTACTTGGTGAACAAGCTGATATCCTTCTGAACTGCAACGCTGTTCTTCTTATGATCACCGATGCGCCGAGTTTCCCTGATTCACTGTGAGCACCTATGTGTTTTCTCGCTTTTGAATAACTCACTGTTGGCCGATATCGATCATTGTAACCTTGATGCCTTTCTTCACAAGGGTATGGGCGAAAGTGGCACCGATTGGGCCAGAACCGACAATGAGAACATCAGTTTCCTCCCAACGAACGGTGTCACTAGCAGAGCTAGGACTGGGGGTAGGCTTTTGGACCATGATTGAAAAAGAGTGACTGAGAAGAGTGACGAAAGGCTGTGAAGGGTATGTCGGGAGGTTTAAAGAGCTGATGATGGTCCATAGTGAGACTGGGAGCAGCTTTCTTATAGATCTCAACCATCATCCATCAGACTCCTTTCCTCGTGATATTCTCCAGCCAGACATAGAATATAAAAACCTACGCCCAGCTGAAAATGTGATTGAGGGGTAATGGTCGTCACATATCTGAGGATACCAGCATATTGTCTTTCAACAGACCTTGCTGTAAAAAGCGAGACTGCGGAGAAACCCACATCCGTATTCCCTTTCCAAGTGAGTCCAATTCTTGCTATCGTCCAGGCAACTCGAGGCATTTATATAACCTTCTCCGGAGAGAAGCTCCTGGGGTAATGCCAAGGCTATTGGAGGCTGGCTGAACGGTGAAACATGACGCAAAGAAAGCTGGTGGAGATTACGGAGCGAGCCAGAACATTCCGAATCGAATTTTCTCCAGGGCCCTAGTGTAAGGCAGTCTGGAATTGGATTACCTATTGGCCTTTGTTACGAACCATGCATAGAGTATTGCACATGGTTTATCTCCATCAACTTCAGCTGTGGCACTAAGGCTTCTGGGGGCATAAACATCTTAGACAGAATTTACCCAACCAATACTGTATTTGAGACGCCGGAATGATGTTGTGAGGACCGAGCGTTGAGCAAGTGTAGGAGAAGAGCCAAGAATCTATTCTTACCAGAGAAATCCTAGATAAAGAACTTTTGGTAGTATTGATAATTTAAAGGAAAGTTTCGTTACACCAAATTCCCATAGAGCTCATGAAACCTAACCGAGACCCTTATGCCATGACCCAAACATCCTTCAAAATCAAAGGAGCGATCAAGTGGCCTCGATGGCAAATAGTAATAGTCACCAGCATTAGGCTTGTTCCCGATTCTGGTAGATAGGATTGGTGGTGAAACCCAAGTTCAGACTCTGCCAATTCCACAGCATAGCAAGATCACCCAGCTCTGCCTCAGAGATCGTCTGCCATCCCATCTCGAACTGTGGCTGCCCAGCAGTGAAGCTCTGCATGCTACTGATAACATCGCCTGACCAGGGCTGCCCATTCGGCGCAGAGGAAATCATTTGCTGAGCGTAGGTGTAGTTCTGGAAATGATGGTCCTGAACATCCTGCGGATACGGCATCAAAGGCTGCTGACCAGCCTGCATCCTACCAGGCGCCACTGGAGGCGGATTGTTGTATGATTGGTATTGAGCAGCGGGCAGAGCATGCTGCGCAGGTTGAGCCAATACCTGTGCCGGCGCTGGTGCGATTTGGGCTACCTGAGAGCTTGGCAATCTGGCGGCTGCAGGAACAGGAATGGCACCATTGGCTCCAGGTGGTTGATCGAATCGACGCTTCTTGTGAGCATCGGTAGCCTGCATCCCGGCGGTCGACGGCAGTTTCTTAATCAGCCGTCGTAACACGTCATATGGAGCTTTGGCTGTGTTAGTAGCGGTGCGTAGCTTCTTCAGAGTCGCAAAGGCTCTAGCGATTGAGCGGATGACTTCTTCGCGACGTGGCACGATGCCATCCTCAGCGTGAATGATGACTGAGCACAGAAGAGCCGCAGTGTCGAAGATACAGAATGGCACAAAGTGGAAGGTTGTGTCTCTGGTCCAGACGTACTCGAAGAAACGATGTACAGCATCCATGAGACGTAAGGCATAGTCGATGCCTGTCTCCCGGAACTCGAGATCAATAGCAGGTGCCGTTGATCTCTTCATAGATTTGGCCATGTATCCTCTGAAAGGTCCAAGAGCAATGGAGAGGGTGCAAGTATGCATGTAGTGACGATGCAGGGCGATCCACGGCAGATCCTCGTTTGCAGGGGTATTAGGGTGATCCAGAGCATACTCAGGCGGAAAGGTCTTCATGAAGCCTTCTAAGATGGCCTGATAGTCTCGAATCTCATCAGGCTCGGTCAGAATCTTTGGTGGACCAAAGCGTTTGAATATGAGGCTGACAAGTTCTGACTGGAGCTTGAGATGCAGCATGGGGGAGGCTGGGTAGTCTTCGAGGGTAAGACTCGGAAGACCGACGTCACATTCAGCACGGTCGATGAGCATTGGACGAGCCAACAGTGATGAAACAAGCCTATAATCAATTAGTATTCGCGTAGCTCAGTATGCAGGCAGTACCTACCAGTCCCAGGAGTCAACGATACACCATAGCCGTCTCTTCATCTCCAACTCAAACCCTGGCAGTTGGTCTTCGGGCTTTTTATGAAGATCTGGACAGCAGTCAGCACTATGCTACTCAGCCGCGAACCTCGACTGACCAATCATCTGAGCTTCTCGTACAACCGCACCCAAAACTTGCCAGCACTCTGCAAATCGCGCCTCGGCCTTGAACCAGTAGCACGAATGCAAAAGGTATTGGACTGTGTAAACATGTCCGTGGCCAACAGGGATGGCACTGTGAAGCTCTCGAGCAGCATCGTGGTACTTCTGCGTCAGATCCTTGACAGATTCACCAACATCACTCTCAATTCTGGCCCGAAGTTGGCCATCGACATGCTGCACGGAACAAGCGCAGACCATGAGCAACAAGCATGTCCATTGGACGCCACAAGCTCGGCCTTTGGTGTAGTCGTCCCACCAGCGGGCATACTCTTTGCTGAAGTAGGGTGGGTAGACAATGTAGTAGTAAAAGTTGACCACGTCAAGAAAGCTTTGGACTAAGCAATCTGCTAACCGTAAGAATGTAATCCCGCGACAGTATTGGTGGTCTTACCAATGACGTGTCTCGGAGGTAACACGTCCAAAGCACGCTTCAATTGGGCGCTGTTCTTTGGGTCGAGTCCGTACTGCTCAGAAGGCTTTGTACTTCCAGACTGTGCGATGTGAGCAAATGTGCGAGGGCGAAGAGGGGAAGACGTACGTCGTGATCAAGCTTTGTCAACATATGAAGACGACTGTATCCAATTGCTTCCAAAACATCACCGACATCCGAATCACTCTCGTCATCCTGTCCCGCCTGATCCCTCTTTCTCTTCACCTCAACAGAAGCGGACCAAGCATCGTCACCGGAGCCAGCCTTGAAATCATCCCTGAAACGGCATTGGTCGGCGACTTTGCGCTTCTGACAGCTGTTACAGGGCCATTGACGGTTGCATTTCTGCTTCCGTCGATGACACTCTGTGCAGGCGGAGCGTAGGAGGGCTTCTGGTTGGGCGATAGCCTCTAGAGAGGACTTCCGAGAATCATCGGGCATGGTGATGTAGGGATGAGTTGGACGTGCAGAACAAAGGGCGGGGCCTCAGATCTTGGGTTTATCTAGATTTCCATGTTTAGTGATCTACGATCGACGGCTAGTCCCGATATAGTAGGGATCCGCACTGTGTAAGGGTCGAAAAGGAGGCTTCGGAGGCGGAATAACGAAAACAGGTGCAATAATGTTTTTCCCTTAGGTGAGGCTTGCTATGTCTCAGTTGTTTGGCCAAACGTCGACGAGAATTCAAGGCTGGACCCCTGTTTTTTTATGTAGGGGCTGAGTGAGAGAAGCAACTAACATGGAAAAGAGGGGCGATACGAAGCAAGTTAGGTCTTGAGCGAGCAAAACAGGACTGGCCGTCACACAAGTTACTCCACAAAATGATATCGTAGAATCAAATGGTCATTCACGTTTTATCCATTCTCGTGTCCTGGAATGCCCTCCGATATAGTCTATGATTCGAACGCAATCATTGTGTCACACAAATCAAGAACATCATGGCTCGCGTGGTCCAGACCTCTTCCCACTGAACTATGGGATGACTGCGGCATATAGGGTTAAGCTTTAGGCTTCGAACACAGGTGATGAACTAACCCTATCTAGGTAGTCAGTCTATTCTTAACAACCAGTAGCCAGTATCCTCTCTGTCGTCCAAATAAGGCGGAGGAGCGGGATAGGTGTTAACGAAGGGGGCATGCATCCTATGCAGGTTCCCATCGGAAGCGCACCAGACGTGTTTGCACCAAGATCTTGGAGGCTCCCTTGAATCCAAGTCCACATGTGGATTATCTTTAATGATTGTACGGAAAACTTTCTCTGGTAGCGCAAAGGCGCACTCTTTGAACTTGGGCCTGCCCTGGACAAACTGCAGCAGCTTGTTGACAATTACATCGTGCACCTCAGGGTTGGAGATAGGACGCTCATTGTACTCCTTCTCAAATGATATGCAAAGTCTCCGAAGGTTAGGGAAGTTTGTGCTTGACAGCGTATCCAGCACAAAGCTCATATGACCAACATCTAGCTGGTACGGATGGAGCATCCTGCGTATAGCGTTTGTGTGCACATCGTGGTGTCCGGCACAAGCTTCGTTTTCTCTCTGAAGAGGCCACCTGATTTCGAGAGAAGTGACTGCAGCAAGCCTCTGAGGCAGCACTAACTGGCCGATATGCGATATCATTGCTTCACCGGACATGGAAATTGTGTTGCTCGAGTAAAGGAGGTCAATCATCTCAGCATAACTGCAAAGCTCAGTCAGTAGTATTATCTTCAAGCTGCCCAGCTTTCAATTACTTACTTCTGCCGACATGAGAGTAGCCAGCTCATTACACCAGAATTGCGGGCCTCGAAATCTCCATGCTTACAATCGTCTTCCCAAAACCTTTGCTGCCCGCCGGCGATGTCTCGAGGTCTAAGCGTCCTTCCCCGATGGCAAATGCCGCCGAACCACTGCCAGGACTCAACCTTCTCGTCATCGGATGTATATTTCTCTCTAAAGGTTAAGCTCATGTGAAGACGATCACCAAAGGCCAGTCGCAGAATGTCCCGTCGAATATTGGGAGGAAGATTGAACCATGGAGACTTTTGGAAGAGCGGAATAGGCCTCTCAATCATTTCGCTGGGATCTTCATCTTGGAAGCCTAACGGCGTGAGGGCACGAGGTCGTGGATTAGGCAACAGCGGTATCTCATCCACATGGTCTCTCCAATGAGGCAGCGAATCATCCGCCTCATCAGGCCACCAATACGTTGGCGACATTGGAGAAAATGTGGGAGAAGTTGGCGTAAATGGAATGTCTATATGGTAGTAATCCGACCACTGGTGCGGTGAGGGATGTTCTTCTGCTTCTTCTATATGTCTCAGCGTTTCTACTCCAGCCTGGTCGCGTCAGGCGAAGGACAGGAATTGCAAGGCGACAGACCTGCTTCCAACATTTCCGGCTGCTCTGGCTCAAGGACCCGTCCCGTCTCTGGAGAATCATTCATTGTTGCTCCTCAGTGAAATGTGATGATGGAAGAAGAAAAAGGAAAATGCTGACTATTGTTGCCTGCAGCGTTATATATGTTGATGGAGAGCTGACGGTGCACGTGCATTATCCTGCCAATCTGAGTTATGTAATCCAGTCATTTGTTTCAAAGGCTCCTAGGGTAAATTGAGAGTCTTGGTGAAATTATGACGAGATGCAGAGTGTGCAGATCAAATCATTGTAGGTATGCACATTTAAAGAGGAGTTGTTATGATATATTGCCAATTTGGACTGAGGGTCAAAAGATCATTGCTAAATGGTTTGACCCAAACTGGAACCATTACCAACACATCTCAAACATCACAGCTTTGGCTCAGGTTCTCTGGCAAGTGTAAGCAAAACTGCCTTCGCGCCCAATGTCAGATCATAATTACTCACTTGTACTCATTCTTCAGCTCCCTGAGCTTTTCCATAACTCGAAGTGGGTCTGTCTCTCCCGTCGCCCTCTGAATGTCGGGATCCTATTTGGTCAGCGCCGAATTTCTAGCTTTGCTGATGTGAGGGCTTACATCCAGTTTCATGAATACATTGTGTTGCTACACAATGAATATTAGTGAAGTGCTTTGAAATAAACCTATGGGGTTTCTGCGCGACCTTTTCATGTTCTATCGTGTACTTGCCAACGGTGACCGGGTTTGCCTCAGAGAAGCTCAGAAGTTGCTGCACTGGTTCGCTCTGTGATACAGACATTGCGAACTTGGCATTGCTTCGAGTATACTCATGACCGGGCTATGTCGTCAGTCTAACTCCAATGCAAGGTTGATGCTGAGTAGGGCAACTTACAAAGACGATTGTATCATCTGGAAGTGAGGCAAGATGATTGTTCAGCGCCACGTGCATCTCCTCTGCGGTCCCCTCAAAGAACCTCCCGCATCCTGTCATGTTTCTGTGAGCAAATCGTATCTCTCGCAGACCTTGGGCGACTAACCGCCAGTGAACAAGGTGTCGCCTGTAAAAACTGCCTTTTTATCCCCATCTTGAAAGAAGAAACAGATGCTATCTTGCGTATGACAGGGAGTATGTATACTAGTTATCGTTATGTTGCCAAGCTTGAAAGTCTCACCATGACCTGGGGTCTTCGTGACTCCTTCGCAGTCCTTGCCTCCGATAATGTCGAGTTTGGGGTTGTTTAGTGCAACTAGCTAAGTCTTGTCGTTAGTCTGCACAGTCGAGAGAGATACGATACGACACATACGATCTCTTGGTTGCCCCCAGCGTGATCCCAATGGCTATATGGTATCAGCTCTAGATACTGCAACATAGCGTGGATTGGCGACGACTGACTGGTGAGTGTTTACTACAGCGACGAGATTAAGTTTATTTGACTGAATAGCTGCAATTAGAACAGGAACGACCCTGAAATACCTCGTCAGTCGGGTTTCAAGTGAGCCCAGACCAAGCGCTTACTCTTCATGATTTGCAGGGTCGATGATCAGAGCGTCGCGACTCTCATCATCGACAACCAGATAAGCCCAGTTGTCGTTGCTTCCCCACCCTGCCAGAAATCAGCGACGAGAAGCAGCAGGCAATGGTAGGGCGACCATACACATGGGGATGGGCTGGATGTACATTGCAGAGATGTTTGGGTTGATAAGATAAGAGATTACAAGACGATGATGCTATCTACAACCGATAGTTTAGTGGTCGGAGTCATTTATAGTCTCTATAAAATGTGCCCCTCTGTTGAGCTTGTGACGAAATTGCATCCATTCAGCCGAGGTAAGGTAATTAGAACAAAAGAGGAAATTTTTACAGAAGGGTTTAGGGCGAGGCGACGCACTTCCGCCCCCGTCAGTGCCGAGCCAGGATGTGACCTATTGAGCCAAAGGTGATTGGTGTTCTAGGCTTATCAGCCGCTACTGAACTCTAAGCGACAGCGCGGCCAACTGCTAATCTTTAGAGGCACGACCCCTGAAACACTTATCTTCATCCGGTATAACAGGTACTGTTAGTACCTAATCAGTCACAGGGTCGAGCCTGGCATTTTGCGGGGTAAGACCGCTGAATCTCAACTTCTACCGATCCTTATCTTGGACTTGAACTGACAGAACTCAACAACAGCACGTTGAGACACTATTTATCTTCCTATTTATCATTCGTACAATTCACCAAGTTAAAGATCGAGGATCTCGTTAGTTTTTATCATAGCTCACCCTCTGGAAAATGCCTCCCCAACAGCCCAGTCAGGGCCGAGTAGCTCGCTCCAGGGGCGGTTGCGTAACATGCAGGTCAAAACATGTAGGTATCGGAACTACCCCCGTACTTTCAGCGTGTACTCATTCATTTATAGGCAAAATGCGACGAGGCAAAACCGACTTGCAAGTCATGCGCTGCACGTGGCCAAAAATGCGGCGGATACCGCTTGGATGTTCGATGGTCTACCAAGCATGAGAAGCGCACTCGACAGCCTCAATCGCGATCTCGTCAACCGCGGACAGAGGATTCGCCTTCAGCACGGTCCACGGATGCACAATCAGACACATATTCCCAGGCCTCATTTAGGTCAGAGAATCCGCCTGTAGCTGGCAGAGAAGCCATTAGCTCGACAACAGCGATTGCTGCCAACGATTTTGACCCAGCTACAAGCGCGTCAGTCTTTCATCTCAACGGCATCGTATCACCATTGTTCCCATTGTCTGCAGACGGCGACTTCTTCTCACATCAACTGGAACAAGAACATGAGGAAGCAAGTCATACATTTAGCGGCACCGACAGCGAAAATCACGACGCTTACTCTTTGTCCAACATGACGTCCTCCGTATCGCCCTTGCAGTGGGGAGACGATTTCTTGGGGTCTGTTCACAGCGATAACGATCTGCTTCCAACTTCAGAAACACTCTCTATTCCAGTTGGAAATATGACCTTTGACTTCAACATGCCCTTACCGACAGTCGAACCTGGCAGGCTGACCTTCGAAATGACACCAAATGCAATCACCTATACGCCATCTGTCCTTATCGAATACTGGTTTCGCCATGTCTGTTCTCTCTGGTCCAATTACGATTCCGATGTCAACCTCAATCGCACAATCGCCGCAGCCTTATGGTCCAACTGCGAGCTCGTTTATCTCAGTCTCCAGGCTATGTCGGCCGCCCACTTGTCCGCTAAAGTGCCGATGATGCGACAAACTTCGATAACGAACATGAAGGCAGCGGCCGAAATTATGAGAGCTGACTTACACACCGTTAAGTCGCACCAACTCTTCAATACAGTACCTACAAGTCTCTTGTTCTCTCTCATGGGAATCGGAACTAGTATCTGCTGGCTCAATGCCACTCAGCTGGGGCTGCCATTTCTCTGCGAAGCAAAAGCCATCCTTCATGCTGTCAACAAAAATAAGCACGCATTATCCGAAGAGCAACGACAATTGCTCTCCTTTTTCAACAAGAGTTGGCTCTACTGCGAAATGCTATTGTCGATGGTGACCTCGAGCTGTAAAAGCCTACAGAAGATGGAAGAAATGGGCGACGTCGAGGAAGCTGTTCCTGTCACTGCGCCTGTGACAGCAGACCCAGTCGAACATGTTCCGCACCCGTGGACTGGGGTCTCAAGCGACAGCTATAAGTTGTTCATGCGGGCAATGAAGCTTTGCCACAAATTTAGACGCAAGATTCGGAAGCCACAAGATATGTTTGCGTCGGCCAACATCAGCGCAGCCATGCAGCTCATTGAAGAAGCTGCCGTGGTAGAGAAGCAAACTTACGATCTTGACGTGGAATGTCGCGAGACAATTGGAGAGACGAATGACAAAAAGACACCCAATCAGCACCTCTTTAACGTTGCCGAAGCTTACCGCCAATCAACCCTGTTACAATTATATCAAACCTTTCCAGAACTCATCGTAAGACGACACGAGCTGGCAGAGTCACAGGCGAAAGATGCTCAAGCTTTATGGGATAACTGGATCACCCCGATTGCACTGAACTTGGTGGGTATATTGAAGCTTTTGCCTACAGATTCGGGTAGCAAAATGACCCAGCCACTACTCTGCGTCTCGGCCAGCACTGGACTAAGGCGAAAACACATTGAAATCAAGACCACTACGCCCAGAGATGTTCCATTCAGCCAAGATGCCAGTCTGGAAGACTGCGACATGATCAATTATCTTGATTTCGCTGGCCTTCACGATGAGCTGCCAGAAGAGTCTGAACCAGAGCCTGATCCAGATACAAATGCGGGGATCATGGCTGCCAGACAATTTCTCCACGAGCGTCTGGAGACGCTGAAGACTGTCCTACCACCAAAGCCAGTGGCAGTGGCGCAAGATCTGACCAAAGCTATCTGGCAAGCCTATGACACGGAACAGTGCGCCAAGTATGCGACGCATTGGATAGATGTGATGGACAGTCGGAATTTGAAGTCGAACTGGGGATAGCGTAGTCCAATGCGTGCTTTAATGACATGATTTTAGATTGTAATCGAAACTAAGTAATCCTGCATAGCATACAATATTCTTCCTTCAATAAATATTCCCAATACTTTACAGCTTTGGTGGCTTGCAACACGAAGAGTCACTCATGGCCGCCAGCTTGCTGACCTTGTCAGTGGTATCAAACCCAGTTTTCTTAGCAGCCACTTCACTGGGAGTGACTGAGTAAGAAGGAGGCACGTCCATGACAGGGTTGCAGGTGAAGAAGTGACGGGGCCTGAGCAAGAGTGTAATAGGCTCAGCGGGCATCACTGGGAAATCCTCTGGAGCGGGGAAATGGGTGATACCAAATGTGTGCCAGAGGACGATATCAGTATTGGCGACGCTCTCGGTACCATCCCCAATCCAAGCACCGAGGCCTCTGGAAGGCTCACCGGAGCTCTGAGCGACGTGGTTGCCAGCGGCCCAAAGTTCATCATCCGCATCTTGAAATGGTTAGCATGAGGCATAGATACGTAAGGGTAGAGAATATCTTACACTTCGTCACATGAACGGCGTGACGAGCGAAGAAGGCTCTCTTCCATACAAGGGAGCCCTCCTTCGGCATCAAGTTCGGCACGTCTCGGCTCACAAGCTTGTACGAGACAGGCCTTCCACTCTCAGAGTTGAGTTTGTTCTCATTGACAATATCCCAAGAGCGAGATGTAGCACCATTGTAGTCGGTGATAGCCTGACCAGTGGTCTCGAGTCGAGTGCGCTTAGCATAAAAGGCATTGCCGTAGAGGTTTTCTGGGCTGCCAACTGGGGCATCTGAAGGTACGGCATCAACCATATGGACTGTGTTTTCGTGGCCGTCGATGCTGGGGTTAATACGGAGAAGGAAGAGATGCTGATGGTTATGGGCGTTGACACCTGAGTAGTGGTTAGTCTGGGGATTGTAGCTGCCGATGCTAGACTTACCCTTCTTGACTTGCGTTCCATAGCCTTGCAGATCCTCACCGGGGTTCATGACATAGGTGTTGAGGATACCAGTGAGCTTGATATCAGGCTGGATTGTTCCGTCCTGGTGGAATACCCACTATGTTCCGTCAGTAGTCTTCTCTCCGTACCTGGCAGATGCAACATACCTGAATGGCGTACTCATAGTTGGCAGCAGTAAAGACATGCTGAACGATAAGCTTTCGAGCACGTGTGACGATAGTTGAGTTGTCTCGGAAATCTGTGTGCTTGAACAGAATGCCGTCATCTTCCTCGTGGATGCATATGGCATTCTCAATCTTGCGGATCTGACCGGCCTGTGTTGGGAGTTCGGCATCAAGATAATGAATGGCACCTTTAAAGTTAGCTTGCTGAACTAGCTAGAGAGTGAGAGGAAGCATACCCTTGCAGTCACAGCCAAGGGAGAGACTGTTTGTCAGATATCCGGCACCATACTCACCCAGATCGAAGGCATGCTTGCGATGATGAGGAGGTTCGGGATGACCACTGAGTATTGGTGTTAGCGTGGGACTTGTCGAGAAGGGCGGACGACGACATACTAGGGAACAACCATCTCGGAAAGAGACATGCGATAGAAGATTGGCCTGACGTTTCCCTTATCGTTGAAGGTAATGTTGTTGAAGACAATACCCTCACGATAATTGAAGCCGATATGGAACTTCCAATTCTGCCACTCTAGCTCCCTTCCGTTGACATTGAACGAAACACCCTCTGGCTGGGAGATGTAAATCGGCTTCAAGTCCTTTCTATACCCGCCCTCCTTCTGGATATACAGATGATGATAATCCACCGCCTTGTTTCTCTGAAGAGGTCGTCGAACACGAGGAATATCGATAGCGATGACCTCCTTCTTCCTGGGATCGTAAATCGGATGGAAGTCAAGAGGATATTGGTATTGGCAGTTATCGACATCTGGGCGGAAGTACATCAGGCCTTGGAACAGGCGTGTGCTGCTACCGTATCGAGGGTCGTGGCTGATGGTCCATGGGTCGGCGTAGACTTTGTGCATCTCGTCTGCGGCGATTCCGCTAAGTCGGCATTGCTCGATGACTTGGGGGTCTTTGCGACACGCTTCTTCGACTTCGAGCATTTCTTCGACAATGAGCTGCAAGGTAGTCAACAGTTAGCCATGCTCTCCATGGGGTGATTGAGGGCGGTCTCACAATTGGCTGTTGCCCTTCAGCGCGCTCCCACTTTGTGATCCTTTGGCTCTTCAAGTCAATCAGACCATCATAGACATGGCCCTTGCCATCTCTGGGATCAATAATGACAACTTCTGCAACACGTCGAGGTCTGGCACCGCTGGAGGGATTGGCAAGCCAGGCGACCATCTCGGCCTTGCGCGGCTCCTGGAGCGTTATGACGTGGAAGTGGACTGCATCGCCATGCTCTTTGCGGACAATAGAGGTAGCGAGGCGGATTTCCTCTCCGCTGAGGGGATCGAAGGGATGGGGGATTGAACCTGTCATTGTGATGTGAATTGATGCGTGATGTCTTAATGTAAGATGCTTCAATAGAGGGTCTTTGGTTGCATCAAATACTTATTCAACAACAGCACGAATGCGACAGCCAAACGTAATCGCAACTTGCGAAGTTCCAATCTTTGCCTATAATCAGTATGGGCTGATATTACGGATCTGTAGACCCCGACTCCGAGCTTCTTGTGGTGAATTATTGTACGGAATCGGGTCCTCGACACGTTCTACCACGATGGGCAAGCCGTCACCAAGTAAAGCTCCCCTCAGAGCTCTCCACCTCGGTCCCATTCCGTTCAGTATCAGTTGGGGAGCTACCCCAGAAGATAGCCTGGACTTGCATATCTCGGCGCTCAACTGTGAAGCTTGAAGATAGGCCTATCCAAGCTGTTCAATTCCTACCAGTTTGAAGTTCGCCCAACTGCTCGCTTCCTTAGACTTGCCTAACGCGGTAAGTGCTGCCTCGGCAGATGGGAAGAAGTCAATTGGTTGCATTGTCAAAACTTAGCGCAAAACTTAGGCTAGAGTTGCCAATCATGGTTAGTAAAGTGGCCAGGATCCAACGACAAGCGTAGAGGGACGCTTGCAGACTGAAGCACTGAGCAGCACGGTGTAAGTCAACTCGACGTTATCATTGTCTTATCATATGTAGGAGCAAGATATGGTGTGACATCAGCAAAGTTCACAACACAATGTTTTAGGGTGTGCCAAAGAAATGAATTCTGATTTGGAGGCTGGCTATAGAAACTTAGATCCCTAGCCTAGAAGTTTGCTTTGCCAGTAAAGCCTTCGTTTTGCACCAATTCGATCCAGTAATTATCAGGGTCAAGAAGAAACGCGACATTCTTCATTTTTCCATCAGTTAACCTCTTCTTCCACGCAACGTTCAGTCCTTCCAAACGTGCACACGCTGCATCAATATTATCGACAGTGACACCTTTGCAATGTCAGTCATTTCCACTAGAAATAAGACGAATGAACTTACAGATATGGCCGAATCCTTGAGGTTGATCGTTTCCATTATGTACCTGTGATATTGTGTTCTCTCCATCTTGCCAGATGAGAGCGAGTAATCCTTCACGGCGTGATAAGTCTTCTGTTCCGGTGAAGGAACCTGTTGAAGGATAACCTAAAAGAAATGTCTTTGAGTTTCCGTTCTCGTTGTCGAGAGTTTTGATGAGCTTCATTCCGAGATTCTCTGTGTAGTAACGAACGGATCGAGCGGCGTCCGTGACTCTCAAGGCGTATTGATTCTGCAACAATGTCAGTTCGCAGTGATCTATTATGTGAGAGTCAGGTGTAGACTTACAACACTAGACAGACCAGCAGCATCAGATAGAAGATTCACATTCGGCAAATCCTGCTCGATGATATGGATCCAGTAGCCATCTGGGTCCAGAGCAATCACCCGCTCGTTCCCAGAGGCGACATCCTGCTGGAATTTGTAACCAGCTTTGGCCAGCATCTGGTAGGTAGACTGTACATTCACCACCGAGATCGATATATGGGAGAAGCCGAGATACGGTTTCTCATTCCCGTTGCTTACTCGATAATTGTCATCACTCTCAGTGCCATAGTTATGAGTGAGCTCGATCAAGCCTTGACGATCGAAGGTGAACTTCCCATGAGAAGGCGAATCTGGGCTGTCGACGCCAAGGAAGTAAAGATCGAACTTATTCTCAGGAAACGAAAGCTTTTGGACAACGCTAAGGCCAAGAAGCTCGTAAAACTGGACTTTAAGAGGGTTGTTCAGTAAACCCTGACTGAGTGATGAATGGCGATTTGACTTACTCGTACTTCTGGGATCCTTCACACGAATCCTATTGGCTTAAGGATGAGTATGCATAGGTTGAGTAAGCTGCACAGGGTGAACTCACATGGCATGATTCAGCTTGTAAGTCCTGGTATCTGTCTTTCGTTCCATTGTGCCGGTTCGAGCGGTAGTTAGCGTGATAAGGCTCACTACCTGATTTGAGCCTACTATGATCTATCCAGGTCTTTAATACTAGAGGTACATGATTGCGTGCTCGTAGAGGAAGCGCATAAAGGTGCTCAGGCAACACATACCCTTTTCGGCATGGTGAGTCTGGACCACCGTGGGACCAGCATCAAGGGTCCCCCTTCCTGATCAAGTTATCCAGCTTATCGGTCGCACCCATAGAAAGTTTTGTAACGAGTCCAGTCCAGCTATTGTCATGCGGCTCTCAAATCTAACCCCGCAAAGATCTCCAATATTCTATGGCACACTCGAGGATGGGGCTGATGCCTGTGATGTCTTGGCACGTTATCGAAGGAGGATACGAAAGACATCATTCAAATATGTAACGAGGGGGCTAATCGTTCCTCCTGCTGTTCTCGTTGCCACGCAAGAAGATTCCCAACGAAAGCAAAGGAACACGCAAAACATGTCGCATTCTATCCGAGGCAAAACAGCCATTGTTACTGGCGCTGGCAGTGGCATCAACCTCGCATTTGCGGAACAGCTTTTGAGTGGTGGATGCAATGTCCTTTTTGCCGACCTCGCTCTGCGACCTGAAGCTCAGAAGCTGGTGGACGCTTATTCAAGCGGAGCCGCAAGCACGAACCGAGCTGTCTTCCAGCAGACTGATGTGACTAACTGGTCTCATCTCGAGCGAATGTTCGAAAGGGCAGAAGAGGAATTCGGCGACATTGACATCGTCTGCCCCGGCGCTGGAGTTTACGAACCGGTATGCACTCTTGGCTCTTCTAAGTCAATTACCACTGACGCAGTAATTCTTTAGAGTTTCAGCAGCTTTTGGTATCCTCCTGGAACCCCACAAAGCAAAGATGCCCTCCACGGCGGTCGCTATGCCAGTATCGACATCAACTTGGTTCATCCCATCAGGAGCACTCAATTGGCTCTGTCTCGTTTCTTGAGATACGAAAAGAAGCCCCGGACGATTGTTATAATCTCAAGCACCAACGCTCAAGATACCTGCTTATCCACTGCGATTTATGATGCGACAAAACATGCGATTAGTGGATTCGTGCGCGCCATGGCCAAGATCGACCAAGTTGGCGTCCGCATCGCGGCAGTCGCACCAGGCATCATCAAGACGCCTCTCTTCATGGAGAACCCAGACAAACTTGCGATGATCGATACCAACAAGGATGTTCTAGTCGAGCCGTCTGAGGTCGCGAGTGTCATGGTGGCCTTGATTGAGAGGGACAGCATCTGCTCGACCATTGACCAAGCAAAAATTGGACCACAGGACATAGAGATCAAGAGCGGGTCAATCATTGAAGTGACCAAGAACCGAGCTCGTGTTGTCAACGCATATCATGATCCGGGTCCCTCGGGTGCTGGGGCAGTTGGCTCCAACTTTGCCACTTCGGAGTACACTACGTTGGACTTACTTTTGAAGCCAGGATGGGGAGAACCTAGTGTAAAGGCCAGCAGCAACCTTTGATCAGATCATCAGAACAGAACACTCTACTCTTACCAGAGTCTCGACCGAATTGATTCATATGAACACTCGTTAATGCATGCATGGTCTACTAGTGGTCCTGGTGAACTTCGTTTAACTCCTGATACTAGAGCAGCTGACTCCTAAACTCTGCTACTCGTGGCTCGCAAACTAAAGGTTTCTAACAATACTGTCGGTCGGTCAGCAGGACCATCGCCTGTGCATATTATCGAAGCTACTCCAATACCCCGAGAGGCGGTTAGGTCGGAAGTTTCATAGACGCCCATTCGACCACCGAAGCTCCATAACTGCTGTGCTACGTAAAGCCGCTTGCGATAGGCTAAGGCATGTGGCACTCGGTCTGAGGGGGGTCGAGGCGTGACGCAAGCGCAACTCCGTCGACTAAATCGTCACGCGCTTCAAGATATCTCGATATCCTATCTAATTGACGTCCGTCTCCATGCGGCGAACGTAGATAAGTGGCCAAACCGTAAAGGGGGTTGGCGATGCCGCTACTCCCAGCAAAGTAAGTCCAGACTGTGCCATCCTAATTGTGCTTAGTGCAACGCGTGGGTTACACCAGAGACCGCGATCTCGCTTCATTTCCCCGCACGATAACGAACATCCCTGGAAAAGCTTATCTCGGCACTCTTGGCCCTGGGGGAACTCCTTGGCATTCTTATCAGCTCGCTTGCTGTCTATGAACGCTTCGTGATGGTGTTTATTTAAGATATATCCCATCGTGCTCAACGTACCTATTGTTGAGAGCAAAAAGGACTCACAAAGATCAAATTTTGGCAGATATCGCCAGCTATTTTCACCATGGCCGACCCGACTCCTCACCAGGTTACAGAAGGTCACTTGCGGCCGCGTCTGAGCAAGTTGACTATGGTTGCAATGACGTTCGCTATTCTCAAGTAAGCAGATCCACATTCCCCTTCATGACCAAAAGCTCAGTACCTGACCTCTACAGCACTTGGATCGCCTTAGGTGGCACAATTGGCATCGTCATGCCGTCTGGAGGCCCAGTCGCGCTCCTGTACGGCTTCATCTTCTGTGTAGCTTGCAACTTTGCTCTGGCCTTTAGCCTGGGCGAGCTTGCAGCTATCTGGCCAACAGCAGGCGGGCAGTATCATTTCGTATACGCTCTCAGTAGTGAGCGATGGAAGAGGTTTCTTGTATGTCCAAATCTCCTGCACGATAACCTGATAAGTGGCTGATAATCTCTAGAGTCTATGTGCGGGATGGATCAATATTGCCGGCTGGCTCACCCTGGTAACGACCGAAGCGATCTTTTCCGGTGAGTATTCCTCATCATACAAGTTGGCCCTTTCACTAATTGGAATCAGCCATGTTCATTGCTGCCGCTATTGTCGTCGCGTCCGGGAGGTCAACTCCGGTTGACTCTTGGACAACGTACCTTGTATTCCTTGCCATCATCACATTTTCGACCATCGTGAACATCTGGGGCAATTCGATCCTTGGACCTTGGAGCAACTTTGCTCGTAAGTTTATACTTAAAAAGACCTGGGATATAGATTGCTAACGTTATTATCAAGTTTACTGGTCAATTGGGAGCGTGGTCATCATCAGTATCATTCTGTTATCCATGTCGGAAAAGACCAGCGCTGAGTTCGTTTTCACAACTTTCAACAACGAAACAGGATGGTCAGATGGAATGGCATGGCTTCTAGGTCTGCTTCAGTCCGCTTTGTCATTGATTGGCTTTGACGCGGTTCTGCACATGACTGAAGAAATGCCTAATCCTCATCTGGATGCTCCTCTTGCAATTGTCTATGCTATCGGTGTTGGCGGTTCTACGTAAGCACTACAATCCTGGCCAAAGCATTCTATATGAAATACTGACTTCGCCAGTGGCGTGATCTTCATCCTAGTGATCCTCTTCTGTCTGACTGATGTCGATAAGGTTGTGAGCTCGCCTACCGGTCAGCCCCTGATCGCTCTTTTCGACCAAGCCACGAACAGCCGAGCAGCCTCTACCATCATCAGCTGCATGCTAGGTTTGTGTTTCATCCACGGCACAAACGGATCTATCACCACCAGTAGTCGACTGATTTACTCCATGGCTCGAGATAACGGCTTCTTTTTCTCTCGATATTTTAACCACATCAACCCAAAGTTAGAAGTTCCAGTCCGCACAATCATCTTCACTTATATCTTCAATGTGCTATTTGGTGCCCTTTATTTAGGACCTACAGTGGCTTTCAACGCGTTCATCGCGTCTTGCACCATTCTTCTGAACATATCATACGCTTTCCCAATATTCGTTTTGGTCATTCGAGGCAGAGGCATCCTCGCTCCGCATCAACACCCTCATACGCCGTGGAAGCTTGGAAACTTCTGGGGATATCTTGCCAACTGGACAGCTTGTCTCTATGTTTCGGTAACTTCAGTGGTATGTTAGTTTCCGCGAGGTGGAACGATATACTAACATGAACACAGCTTTTCTGCTTCCCTCCATCCCTACCCGTCACTGGAAACACGATGAGTACATATTTTCTGTCCTTTGTAATTTATCGTCTGCTCACATCATCACAGATTATGTTTCGGTCGTCATAGCAATCTGCTGTTTCGCTATTGCTGTTTATTGGATTGCTCGTGGCAAGACCTTTGAGGGGCCTGTAAGTCTTTTCTTCCTCGCATGTTGACCGACATATGATGCTGACTGCTGGCTCAGAACCTCGAAACCATTATGGCGCAAAGAGAAGAGGTGGTTCAAGAGCCTGGCCATGGGAGACGTGGCGAAAAGGAAGATATGCAAGATCATTCTGTGTCCGCCTAGATATATAGTAGATTTTACCTCACCGGCCTTTAATAGTCATTAGGTTTTCGTCGACAACCTACTATTATGGGTCAAGTTTCAGAGCTACACTCACTGACATGTACAAAATACGCGTTATTTAAAATTGGCACCTCTTAAAATCTTTAGTTAACTCCCTAGCCTCATATCTACTGATAGGAAGGTAGGTTAACTACGATATAAGACTGCTGGGAAAAAAGAAGCAGTATATAGAGTATTTCCGTCCTTATAAAGAAGCAGGTCTGCAAACAGGAGAAAGTATAGGGTAGTAGTGAATGGGTCGATTTTTCAGTCGGTCGAGATTTAACGTATTTTAGCCAATGGGGTTCTGATTTCACCTTTTGCACCTTTCCGTGAACGGAATATCTAGAGTGCTTATCTCTGATAAGATAAGGCTTGTGGCAGAACTGGTCTTATCAACAAGTAACCATGTTGACTCGACTATTCCATTGCGTATAGTGAAATTGGGCTAAGATGTATTTTACCAATAGTATAAGTGTTCCATTGCATCCAATTATAGAAATACACCAAGTTCAGTTAACAGATTGGAAGTGAATCACGTAAAACATTATAACGTATTCTTTGAGCTTCATCATATTGACGGCAATTAAATAATGGTTCCAGTATAGTCAAGCCCCAACGTACATAAGCTGAGAAAGCAATATACTATGACAAGAATGACTTTTTACAAGACATATTACTTCCCAAGATCTTGATTATCCACGGCTCCTTTCCGATATAGCAGGGAGATCTTTCCATCGACAAGACAATAACCCTTAGGCAGTGTGATCACTCTTAAACTGTCTTGCTTGCATCCTTTGGGGCATCACTTTTGCCGCGGATGATGGTAGAGAGATCGCCGAGAGGTAGCATGATGGGGAAGTCAACCGACATAAGGATAAGAGACCCGAACAAATACCATCCGATCAACGATATAGCGAACAACAAGCCCGCTCCGGCATGCTGGCACTTGAGCGCGAGATCCGCCTTCCCTTGAGCAACGGAGAAGAAGGCAGCGGCAAGGCAAGAGACTATCACAAGGTTAGTGAGTGATGTGGGAGAGAGATGTAGTTGATCTTACAGCAAGGAACGAGCAGGAGGAGAATGGAAAACAGAGCGACATTTGTTCGAACAGCCGCTATAGTGTAGAATGTGCATAGTATAGCCATGCCAACCAGAAAGAATGAGAAGGTCGAGAAGAATTGGGGTTGGGCGAGGCCATTTGCAGCGGTACCATCAGTCGAATATGTGCTGTAGGCACCGGAGTCAGGGTCGATAGTAGTAACAAGGGTGATGAAGAAGCCTCCGAAGGTGAAGAAAACGGTCGACGGAAAGGTGTTTCCTGGAAGGCCGATGTTAGCTGAGTAATTGAAACAATGAAAAGTGAATTGTTACCTAGAATCCATTCACCAATGCCTCCCAAGATGAGAAGGAGGCCACCCAAGCCGAGGTAGGCACCGCTGTGATTTATTAGTCGGTCGATTTGGCCAAAGTGGTGATGGAACCTACACGTTGGCAGCGGCAGCAAAGCCGCCAGATCCCTGCCATCCAAGCAAGCCGATGGATAGTGGCGTGGAGCACAGCAAAAATCCAGCCAAAGCTGTACTGGTAAGTATCATAGGGGCTATTGGAGACAGTGCTACATACCAACTGGAGTAGGGTTGCCAAAGGTCTTTCGAAGATCTCCCTTGACCCTATTCTGTGGCTGAAGATAGAGCTGTTCGAACAACTCTGGTGAGATGGGGATGCTCTGGGCTGTATGGACATGGTCCATCTCTTCGCCATCGCTTCGAGGCTTTCCGTTGACACTGTTACGGGGAGACATGTTGAGGTTGGTATATGAGCAGACGCGTTCGTGTCCGAGCTTGGTAGGTAAGGGCTATGAGAGGTAGGGAGCTCAAGGTTGATGACGACGAATATTGAGGGGAAGCTTCAACATTTTATAAGCTGTAGCATAGCTACCGAGAAGGAATAGAGTTTCCATATGCCCGGCTTTCGGGGTGATCAAAAACAGCGGAATGGCTAGCATCCTAACACCAAGAACTGTTGATCTGCTACTAGCGTCTGTTCGTTTATTTTCCTTACCCTCTAGCTTGGGTTGATAGTCTGGGGAAGTGGGCTCTGTCTGGATAAGGCATGCGGAGGTGTTACATTGGCGTGCATTCAAGTCCATGCACAAGAGACAGCTATGTCCAAGCCAATCTAAGATCGTCCGAAATGCCGAATCGGCCTTGAAGTGCCGAATAAACGCGAACCTCCGTTATCACGGTTATCTCTGGTCCATGGATAATTAGAACCCGGATTGATGATCACCTCTGACTACTCGATACGGTGATTTACAGGACACGGTGGCTTGCAGCCATATCTATTGACTATGATAAACATGGGATTGAGATGCTTTGATGTGAGTTAGGCCTCACTCCATCACAAGGGAGACTTTACTAGTTCTAAATCAAGGAATGCTCCATCAAATTGACCAGGAACCTCAAGTACCCTCCTTGGCAAGATGATGCTTGGACATCAGAGTCCATTCATCCGGTCGAGCGGCAGACTATATAAACTACAGACGCGTCGATCAAGAGCTATACCAGTATTATATACCATTGCCAATTCAAAAACAAGCATAGCCCAGTTGGCGAAGTGTTTGGAATAGTGCGACAACCAATAAGCGCAATCATGAGCTGAATGCGGAGCGGAGACGGGTCCGAGCTGCGGGAGCACCCCCGCACTGCAACTCAACAAGAGCCAGTCACAAGTCACCTGAAGAAATGATGGACTAGCGAGATGAAAGATCCAAAAAGAAACCATTGACATGCAGATCGTGGTACATTTGAGAGTTGTTGGTCTGGTGATGAGATAAAAGAGGTTAGGTCGGTGTAGAAGACGGTGAGGGGATGCGTGCGGAGGTTGCGGATATCAAATTACCGATATCTACCTTTGATGCTAGTCAGGTGTTGTCACCACCGTGGGTAACAGTTATCCAATCTACCAATCTGATAAAAGCACGGGTGTTTATTTGCCAGATATGCTTGCACTGACGTGCGCGCTTTGACGAGGAGCGATACCACGTCAACGTCCAGATCGACAGATCAGCTAGATCCGGTGCCTTCAGCTTTGACATGTTCCCACTCACTGTCCTGAGTCAGTGCTTCATCCTCCGACTCCTCTTCAGGGAGCTGCTTTTCCAGCCCATCAAGAATAGCTTTCAAGCCATCCAAGACCTTGGGATTATTCACCCTCTGAATCCTGTGCTCTAGCTCCCTGATCTTCTCTTTCAACTCTTGCGTTTTGACATCAGCCGGATCAACTTCCTCGGCATCTTTCTCTTCCTCCTCCTTAATCTCGTCCTTTCCTTCGTCCTGCAGTTCGATGCCGTCACCCCAAGCTTCTGCAAAAGCCTGCGCCATGTTGTGATCCTTGATCGCAAACACAATCTCATCAACGTATTCCCATCTCTCCTTTAGCTTCGACTTATCGTGTTTCGGAGTGAGAACAGATTTCCAAGCTCTTGCTATTTCGCCAACGGGATTTCCGTGCGCGCCGCAGCCCCAAGCTCCAAGTACAAGTCGTTTGCACCTTTTGACCATAGCGATTCGCATAACGGCCCTCATCTTGGCTTGCGCGGTGTCGCGATCCTTCGTGTTGGCGTACGATGCCACACCGTCCTCGTCAAGCTCGAATTCAGGGCCGCGGATCATTGCTGCCGTGATGCAGTCGACGTAGAACCGATCCTTCTTGTCCAAATCATTCCCGTCTTCATCTCTGAAGACCAATACCGTCGGAGTCCAAATGGAAGAAAGTTCGGGGAGACGATACCACTCATCTTTGAGAGAAGGGTATAGCGTAGTGCGCATACATAATGATTCCTCTTGACTGTTTGCGCCGTTTAGAAATCCACCTCCAGGGTTCAGAGGCGAACCCATGTTCAAGATGGCCACACGAGCTCTGGTATTAACAAAATCTGTTCTGACGCCCGTCGGTGTCTCAATATTGAGAAGGTCTCTTGCAGCAACAAGCGTATCGACTTCCCTGATTGAGATTCTTGGTGGTTTAAGCTTTGCCAAATCCTCGTCGGTATCTTCAACGCCTTCTGTAGATTTGCCCTTAGTTGCTGCGTCAACCTTGTCCTCTTGTTTCTTCAAAAGCTTCCCATATGGTTCAGGTAAGAGGGTGCTTTTAATAAATGGTATGAGCTCTGCTGAATTGGTTCCTTTCTGAGCACCAGGATATCCAGTGAGGAGGGCGGGGATAACCTTGTTGATGGTGGCTTTGGCCTTTTTGGAGCGTGCATCTTTGCGAAAAGCCGCTGGTGGCCGGCCGATAGATGGCTCTGTGCGTCCCATAGTAGTATTCTGTCACTGTCGCAATTATTTGTGAGATGAAACTAAGAGCTTTGCGACGTCGATGACTCAATTCGAGACTGTCAACTCGGACGCCTTCAGTGGACACCTTTTGGTTGGGGACCTTGATGAGCACCAGCCCAGATCAGCGTACAACTACCTACAAAGGTGTTTTGGGCTTGGATAAGATTTTGTGGGCAATAAAGAACGCGAAAGACAGAATGATTTGTCAAACTGAGGCATCATGGAGGCATTAGATGCGTAGACTGGATCGTCGCCACTGATGACTGCCTGACCTCGTCACATGATCAAGACCAAAGTCCGTCTTTCGGCCGAGAGCTTGAATACGGAAAACACCAAGAACCCGACAAACTTTAAACTCACGATACATGATGCGACAACTGTAACATGATGATCTCTATGCAAATTGATGAGATTGAAAGATGATTCATGATGTGAGATTTAGCCACGTATCCATGGCCTCAGGTAGCCAGTCTTGGCATTTGTAACAGAGGCATGGAACAGATTAATTCATACCAAAATCACATGAAGTACCACGTCTCAATATTTATAATCGCTAATTACTCTTCAGCCCAGCAACATGTGATCAGCCTTGCCAGCACATGAACCGACCCAATTCTCTTTACGATCAAGCCTCGGTCGGAGTTTTGGTAGGGAACGCACGGCAAATAGTGGACTGATGCGATCCACAGTCGGCTTTTCTCGTATCCATCTCCCCCTACAAACTCCGTCGGACATTTTAAGCATGATTCCAGCAGCCCAAGCTTCTTATCTCTAATTAACAAAACCCTGGTCTAGCACCTGTCAAAACCACGTTTCAGTGGATCCAGAGAAGAATTATCGAAAATGTCGGCGCTGCCAGACTGCGATTTCCCGACCCCCCCCAGGAGATATTATGCAGACTTCGTCATCAAGATCTAATTACGTTCCTTGATACCCGCAAGATCGAAAGGTGCTAGACCCCCCTTCTGCCCAAATCTGCATCTCACCACGCCCAAATCCGTCCTGTGACTCCGTCGTCACAGCAGAAATCACCTGTTGCTCACCCCGGCTTCGAGGCCCGCTCACCGGCGCTCCCGACGAAATGGAACCCCGATCTCGCCATATTATTATAAAGGGCTCGTCCTCCCGTCTTGGAAGTCCTTTTGAGGAATAGTATGAGCAATCATTGCAGATTCACAACATCATCATGTCTTCTAGACCAGATTTGCCTAGCTCTTGTGTGAGCGACGATGAAACACTACGACAAAAGACACCAGAGTCCAAACCGCGACATAGACCGCTGGTGAAACTTCTTTTTGACAGAACAAGAGTTGACCAGGCTGTTGAGAACCATAATTATCCTGGATCAGGCTCCTTTGAAGATCCATTTGTTGTTAGCTGGATTCCTGATGATACAGGTAACCCGCTCAATTGGCCCAAGTGGTTGAAATGGACCATCACCATGGTTTCAGCCGCAACATGTTTCGCTGTCGCATTCAGTTCTAGTGCCTATACAGGTCAGTATTATAACCCTCGCCAATCGATGTAGCTGACATGTCATATGACAGGTACTATCGTGCCGCTCATGATCCACTTCAAGGCCAGTCATACACTCATCACTGCTGGCGTCTCATTCTACGTCCTGGGCTTCGCAGTCGGACCTCTCCTCTGGGCACCACTTTGCGAAATCTACGGTCGACAAATTATCTTCATTATCAGCTACGGCTTGTATGTTGTCTTCAGTGCAGCATGCACTGCAGACAATGGTGTCGCAACTCTTCTGGTCCTTCGCTTCTTCTGCGGCACCTTTGGCTCATCACCTCTGACCAATGCTGGAGGCGTTATCTCTGATATCTTTAATGCTGACGAGCGTGCTATCGCTATGGCGTTTTTCTCTTTGGCACCTGCACTGGGACCTAGCTTGGGTCCCTTCATCGGTGGCTACTTGAGTGACGGTCAAGGTTGGAGATGGGTAAGTTAACCATGTCCTAGTATTTAACATCATACACTAACCGCGTTCTCCAGGTTATGGGATTGATGGCCATTGTTGCCGGATTCTTCTGGGTACTCGACATGTGCTGCGCTCCCGAAACCTACGCACCCTACATCCTCCAGAACCGAGCCGACTTCTTGTCCAAGAAAACTGGCAAGGTTTACATCTCCATCTATGAACACCAGGGCAAAGCCGATCCGCCCTCCGTCGTCCTCAAGAAGGCCCTCATTCGCCCTTGGCAACTTCTATGCTTCGAACCCATCGTCCTTCTTCTCTCAATTTACGTCGCTATTCTCTTCGGAACTCTTTACATGCTCTTCGGCGCATACCCTGTTGTCTTCCAGCTTGAGAGAGGTTGGTCTGCGGGTAAGGGAGGCTTGGCCTTCCTTGGAGTTGCTGTCGGAATGATCAGTGCCATTCCTACGATTGGCCTCATTAACATATGGTACATGAAGGTCACCAAAAGGTTCGGTAACGAACCTGTGCCTCCTGAGTATCGTCTCCCTGGATGTATGCTCGGCGGTATCTGTGTCCCTGTTGGCATGTTCTGGTTCGCATGGTAAGTTCAAGTCTTGGTGTAGTACAATCCTCCACTAACAATCAACAGGACATCTTACCGTTCAGTTCATTGGATGTCCCCAGTAGCAGCTGGTGCCCCCTTTGGTCTCGGCATGTCTCTCGTCTTCCACAGCATTTTCAGCTACCTCATCGACTCATATACAATCTACGCTGCATCGGTTTTGGCATCAAACGCTGTGCTACGATCCCTTTTCGGCGCCGCCTTTCCTCTTTTCACCAAGCAGATGTACGACAACCTGGGAACTCAGTGGGCCAGTTGTGTACCGGCCTTTTTATCACTCGCCTGCCTTCCAATGCCTTTCATCTTTTTCAGATACGGCCCTGCTATTCGACAGCGATGTAAATACTCGGCGAGAGCCGCACAAGCGCTGGCTACGGCAAAGAAGGGCTAGATCTCGAGGGGTTGCCATATGATTTTTACTAATTTCTACCTAATACTGTGTGTTAACATTAATGGACCAAAAGCATCATACGGAAGGAGTTATTGGATCACCTTAGAAATAGAGCATTACACAAGTCATAGATTATATAGAGCCAAGTTCAACTCAACGTTTGTACATTTACTCCGATTCATACCTAACTGGCCTGAGTCTCTTCTGATTCTGCAGCTTCGATTGGTGGAATTACTCGTGAGTCAGCAAGGAATGAAGAAAGATAATTCCGAATCAGGCTGCGATGAGAGAGGCTCTTCCCTCTGCTCATCACACTTGACCCCACTCCCGCCAGAAGATCGAGTGCCCATCCGCGATGGATCCTGTCACGGCCGTTGGCCTGGCCTCGGCTATCATTTCCTTTCTTCCTCTAGGTGTTAAATTGTTGCACAGCGCCCGGGAAATCCGTGAGTCCGTCGACGGTAGCGCCGAGAGAAACCAAACGCGAATAGCTATAGTGGGTGAGATGCAAGCAATCTCACGGCGGCTAAAACCAGCAGATCAATCCAGTGTCTTACCCGAGCAAAGGGGTCTTTACGACCTCGCGCTGAAATGCCACGATTTATCGCAGAAGATCCTCGACCTTCTCGCTAAGATCAGACCTAAAACCAAGGGCTCCTTCGAAAACTACCGATCTGCATATAGAGCCTGGAGTTGCGAAAGTGATATTAGGAATCTAGAGAAACAGCTAAATGATTGCCGGAGTCAATTAGCATTAGGCCTGGTGGATCTTTCGAGGTACCGAGCTCCCAACATTCTTGCCTTCATAAGTTACAGGATCTCACAATCGTATACAGTCAAGAATCGAAAGAGTACTCGATAAAAGTTCTAGACATGGTCTCGAATGATGCATCGCGACTTGCTGAATTGCAAAGGCATATAGAATCACTGAAGCATGGCATTCAAGTCGACCAGATAGGCACCGAGGCTAGGACCCAGCTTCAGTGTCTCCTACACCTTCAAGACGACGCCCTCACTACAATCTGTCAGAATCGTATTATTGAAAGCATTAGGTTTGAGAGTATGCATGAGAGAGATGACAGAGTGCATCACCCTCATGAGCATACCTTCGACTGGCTTGTGGAAGAACATGGGGTTGAGAACGAGGCAGCAGGATTGGGCAATCCTGACAACCTTGAGATGCACAAGATGAAGTCAAAATCTAGAAATCTCTTCATGCGTTGGCTCTCTTCAACGGAAGGGATCTTCCATATCTCAGGCAAACTGGGATCAGGCAAGTCCACATTAATGAAACTGCTTTGCACACACGCGCAAACTCGGCTTGGACTTAGGAAATGGGCAGGTAATCCCCTAACAATATCTTGCAGGTCCATGGCAACATACTTACCGTTCCTAATAGGTGCTAAGGATCTCTTCATTACTCCTTTTTTCTTTTGGAAACCCGGAACCGACATGCAAAAATCTCTAAACAGTCTCTACCGATCTCTCCTTTACGACATACTCCACGCTTATCCTGCACTTACCAGAAATGCCTTGCCGAAAATTTGGAAGGAGGTCAAGAGCAGCCCTTGGCAAATTCAAACCAAGCTTGCCTTCACAATTGATGCTACAAAGTCTGCCCTCGAACGAATCATATATAACAGCGACTCTTGTGCTCCAAACATCTGCTTCTGCCTCTTCATTGATGGACTTGATGAGTGCGATGACTCACAAAGCCGAGACCATCTTTATCTGGTGAGACTATTGAATCATTGGGTCCAAAATTCGCAGGGTAGGCTCAAGATCGTCGTTTCGAGCAGAGACTATAACGTGTTTCTAAACGGGTTCTCGGCGGAGTATCGACTTCAGCTTCACAACCTTACCTGGTTCGATATGAGGCTTTACGTACGAGATGCACTATGCCACCTCCCAACCTCAGACCTGAAAGAGCATTTGCTCACAGCCATTCCAATGAAAGCGAGTGGGATATTTCTGTGGACAATCCTGGTAATTAATGAAATTCGGAAGAAGATCGAAGACGACATATCGAAAGACCAACTACTTCAGCTTCTTGACAGTCTTCCACCTGGCCTGGAAGCGCTGTTCAAGCACATTCTAGACGGCCTTGATGAGAATAGCCGAAGGTCTGCTTATCAAACTATGTCCCTGATAAGAGCCGCCATTGACAACCATCTGGCCTTCACTCTACTGGAGTTTTCGTTCATTGAAGACTATCAGAGAGACTCAGAGTTCTCTGCACGAAAAGAATTCATGTCTTGCGATGAAATAGACGTGAATGAAGTAAGAACACCGGAGGTTTATCAAAAAAGGCTACGTGGTATATGTGGTGGTCTTGTTGAATGTCACCAGTCCCCTGCAAAGTATTACGAATATTGGGGAAGCCTTAGCTTCACCCACCGATCTATTCCCGATATGCTTGGACGGGCAGAGATCAAAGCAGAAATGCAGACTTGCCTCGAGGGGTTCAACAGTATCGACGCACTGTCTCACTTGGTCTTCGCAGCGGCACAGTTCAGAAATGACAAATCGGAAGCCAGGTCCGCGTGCGCTGGCGTGACATGGATGCGCCTAGCGGCGACTATTGATAAGCCTCCATATCACTTCCTTCACTGCATTTCGTCGTGGGTTGGCAATCTGTTCGAAGTGGTCCCTGAGCCAAATCGTCTTCTGTTGCATGAAGGCATCCAAGTGTTAACCAACCCTGGCCTGCAAAGCTTGGTCCGATGTGGATCAATAACAAAACATGAAACCTTCAGCACGATCTGCCAAGGCGCGCTCATAGGGAATGTCGAGTATGTTGAATGGGAGTTTATGAATAACCCCAAAGCTATTGACAAGGCATGGAAGAGTTCTCTTGTTGCAAATGCCCTTCTTGATACCTATCTTCGAGATGGTTTGCCTATCGAAGCGTTATGCTACTTCTTCAATGGTAGTTTCCTGTCTCAGGAGCGCACTTATTTTGGACCCAATCACCTTCTCACTGATGAACAAGCAGAAGATGCTTTTGCAGACATCTCCCCACCATCTGCGGGCTTAAGCTGTTCCCTCTTAAACCCCCTTACCGTTTATGAAAGGTTTCTGGTCTCTTCTTTCCTAGGCTGGATTGGAATGAAATATTATTTTCATGCTGATCGTTTTGGGCTTGCTATGGAACAGTTTCTCTTGCATGGAGCCCCTTCCGAACTCATCATCGTCATCGGACGCATCGAGCGCCTGCGTTTCCCCGCCTACCTCATGTTTCACTTCCCCATGTCCAAGAACCCATTTTCAGTTGAGATCCGAGAGGATGACGGAGTCTCAGCTGAAAAGATCAAAGGTTGGGATAAGTATAATGGTAAGACAAGAACGTTTATGTCACTTCGTGAATGGATACAGATTGTGAGTCCAATGAACAGGGATGCCATCCTCAAGATCCTAGACACGGCCAAAGACTGTCTTCCAGACTCAAGAGAACATGCTCAGGATCGCTGTGCATCAAATGGAACAGCTCCGCTGGTCGCAAAGCTTCCAGCCATGGCGAGCCCTACGCCTTATCGACATATAATCCTCTCTAGAGTCTTCCGAAGTGAGTTAACAGCTATCTATACAGACATAAGCTTAACTGACATGATTGGCAGTTTTGGTGATAGTATTGGGGCTGTATATTAATTGGAACACGTTCGATCAGCGAAACAACTACGGGAAGGCTGGGATCGCTTAATGACTTCGCTTTGAAAATAACGCTAAGATCTCATGAGAAAACTTTGAAGAGGATGATCATGGGTCTGTACTTATCCAATTATCCGCTCTCTATTTAGTCTCCAGACTTCAGAAGTCGTCAGCAGTCAAGCCAACATCCTTCACCTTGGCTAAACGAAGTAGCTCCTGACCAATGGATAGATCCATCACACCAGTACCGACACTCTTGTAAATAACAAATCCACTTTCAAGCCACTTGGTCAAGTCATTCGGGTTCTTGATGTTCTTGGTCTGAAACAACTGGCCAATTTCAAGCATTTTATCCGTAGGGATCTCAGCCTTGACGAGTTCTCCAGCCTCTTGCAGACAGCCCTCTCGGCTGTCGACTGCAACAGATCCGCCCTGGTACCCGACAGAAGAAAAGGATCCTGATGGATTGATGACTTGTTTCAAAAGCTCGGGATCGATCTCTTGCATGTCGAGGCGGTAGGAACCAATTGCCGCGAGATAGCGAGTCTTGCTCAGAGCCTTCTCGGAAGTGAGATATGATGCTGGGAAGAGAGGTTCCGTACTTGGTGTTGTAAAGAACAAGACGTCTGCATCAACGACCAGAGCCTCCAAAGAGGCGTCGCGGTCATTTTTAGGGTCAAAGGCCTGAAGGCTGATATGCGATGGCCATGGTGACTGATCCTTTGACTTCAGCGAGTCAATCAACTGCTGGGTCCTCTCCGCAGAACGGTTGACAATCGTCACAGACTTGATGTCTTTCTCTTTCAACAGAAGTGCCAATCGAATATGCCATAGAGCTTGCTTCCCCGCACCGAACACGACGATATTCTCTGTGTTACACCTGAATCGATACGGCAGCATTGAACCCAGTGCAGTCCGGAACGCGGTGAGAGCAGCTGCATTGAGCGTTCCGATGGCTTGGCCTCTAGCGTCGCACAGAGTCAAGACACTCTTGAGGCCTGCTTCAGAAGGCTGGAGCTTTTCGCTTGGGGTGACACCGACGATCTTCACGCCGATTAATTGGTCAGTAGTTCCGGGCATGAACAAGCTGACTTGGCCATCTCGATTGACGACTGCACGGTGAGGCTGGTATTGCTGTTCATTGTTGCACGAGTATTGAATGAGGGCTTGCTCGAGAGCTTTTGCGAGGTCTGCCACATCAGATGCCGATAACGTATCGAGGATGTGGTTGACGTTGGCGTCTGAGAGAACTGTAAAAGGCATCTTGAGGGGCTATTTTGATGGCATCAGTAATGAAGGATGGGAAGAGGTCGCTGGTGATAAGCCGGACGAAATCAAGTTGGAGTTGGAGTTCCAATTAATGCCGCTATCGGACACGGCCTCTATCGGCTCTGGCGGGGTCAAGCGGGGAAGCCAAGGTGTCACTGAATCCTATCCCGAACGCTTTCCTATCTCAATTGCGCGTAAATAAAGATAGACGATTGTCTTGCACGTATAATGGAGTCTTATTCCATGACTCTCAGTGATTTAGCACTATGTATATCTCTTATCGTAAGTGCGTTGTCAGACTGCTCTCATGCCAGGATCCCATGGTTCCCCTTTTCATCTCTCTCTGTAATGGAAGAATCACTTTGGGCATTTTGAACTACTTCGGGCTCGCCCTCAACTGGGCCCTGGCCCCTCAAGCCCCGATAAACTGTCTTAAGTTGAGGCCAGCCATCAATGATGGGGTAGAAGCCCGCGACGAACATGGTGCCCCATACCCAAATGATGGCAATGACAATCCAAGCAACGAAGAATGTCTTACCAAAGATATATTTGGCTGCGTACATCGGAAGTGGCCTGGAGTTTTGTCTGTCAGTCAACGGTATGATGGAGAGATAAGGAGTATCTTACCAGAGAACCCAATGCCCCAAGAAAGTAGCCGCAGACCAAATGGCTGCAAGAGTGCCCCAATGCTTAAGCTTAGCCTTGTCGGCCGTGTAGCTAGCCACCTTTTCTTCGTGGGTTCTCACTTCTTCCTTTGTTGAACCAACCTGGTCAAACGCAAGACGCTCATTTCTGAAGTCAGCCCATTGGTAATTGGCAGGCTTGATGAGCGAAATCACGACTGAGTAAAGGGCTGGGCTCAAAGCCGAAGCGACAGTTCCGTACACGCAGGGAAGAGACTTTCCAGTGGATGCAACTGTGACTTCACCGTACAGCGATGACGCTGAGCCAAGCCAAACAGCGATGCCAGTGGCCATGCCCAGCAGAGGTGAGACGATAGCAGCAATCTTTGACTGTTTTCTCCACAGGATTGTAAAGACGGTTGGGAAGATGCCAGGGCATGTCAAAACACCAAGCATGTAGAGAGTCCACCCGAGATCTACCTTTCCATAGTACAGGGCAGTCGAGAAGGCAGCAGAGAACAAACCAAAGAAGACGACGCCGATATGACTCCATCGAATGGCGTCACGGTCAGTTGCACCACGGTTGAAGTACTGGCGATAGATGTCGAAGCTGATGATAGATGACACGGAGATGACCTGGGCACTGATAGTTGAAGTGACGGCCATGAAAGTGATCAACAAAACGGCAGCAGCACCACCTTTCCCGGCAATTGCGATCGCGGCATAAGGCAATACGAGACCATTCGAGATCTCCACTGAAGACATGCGACGAGGGTAGGTCGGGAATCGTGGGGTATCCTCAAGGGCTAGAGCAGAAAAGCTCATCAAGGTGCCGAGGCACCATGGGATGGCAAAGTAAGCGATACCACCCACAATATAGCCCGGTACAACAGCTTGAGGCGCAGCACTGAAGGCTTTGGCGAAAAAGCCAGTGTCCATGATGACGAGACCGAAGTTTGCCAGAACGTGGATGATACCAAAGTATATAGCCTGCATATTGTCAGAAAGGACTTAGTGGTGGCCAAGTTATAAACTTACATCTTTGCTAGTCATGGTCAAGAAGGATCCATCGTGGTTACCAGCAACTGGATGGTCCTTTCCGACTTGAACTATCAGATCATAGAGGCCACCAGGGGATCCAATCTCGGGTACGAGGAATGCCTTGATGGTGAAGAAACATATGATGATCGTAATGACGAAGGTATGGAAGTAGTCAGTCAGGAAAGTCGCTTTGATACCGCCGACAAATGTGTACAGGACGACGCCGACGGGTAATAAGAAGGTAGCGGCGATGATGTGAATACCAGATCTGATTCGTTAGTCCTGATCACGTAGCTCCAGCAGAGGGAACTCACAAAGCGGATATGGCAGCACTCGCACCCAACAGCATGTTTGCGATAGCGATAATGTTGTTAATGAGACAAAGACCGATCCAAACAATGTGACCCGACGTTCCATATCGTATACGGACAATCTCAAGTAGTGTATGCGCTTCGGGTACCCTAAGCTTACAAGAGATACCAAGTAGAGCGAAGAAGACGATCATGGGCGAGCATCTGGCAAGGGTCAATAAACGCGGGAATGATCACGAAAGCAAGGCACTTACCCAGCTGCAAACCAGAACGGCCCAGCGACACCAAAGTTGTAACCAACAAGAGTACTTCCAAGCATAGCCGTACTCCAAAGCCAAGATGAAATAACAGCAGAGGATGTCAAACCAGTACCGACACTTCGGTTGGCCGTCATAAACATCTCAGTCGTCTTGTTGTCTTCACCAACAGTCTTCTTCAAGATGTGAGTCAGAAACATCATGATAAACGCGATAAGAAAGCCAATCGCGATAACGACGACATAGCCGACGGCTTGAGACAGCGGAGGCTCAATGCCATTCTCGCTTGCGTCTGCTCGAACGTGGAGCGACATTTTGGCCAAGAATCTTGGGAATGTGAAAGATCCAGCAGTTCGGTTTGGCGTATCGGCATTTTGAGCTTGGGGGTCCGTGTGATAGCTTTATGTGTGGCGATCGGCAGGCACGAATCCATGTCGTTTGTATAGCTTTGATGATACAATGGGCTATCATTTGCTAGATAACTGCCGGGCATCAATCTGATGAACCGCGGAGGTCAGCGGGGGATCTCATTAGTCGATGGAGTTCCGCCAGACCGGATATCTTCCGAATTCCGGGATATAGTCCCTTTTCCTATCTAGATTATATCATTATTGGTGTACTTCAGAAATTTTGGGCTTGTGATAGGCGATAAGAGCTCTATTCACAAGTTCATGGGGTATGGCGTGAGAGCTTCTAGCGATGGCGATAGGGTCAATCGATGTCACGTCATTCAGCGATTATGTGAGAAAACCCGGAAGAATATTATCCCTTAAATCATTCAACAATTAGTTTATTCCGATGCGGCAGATCGATAAATGCCTTTTGTATTTAAGAATTCGCCCTGGTCTGGTGGTGAAAATCCCCATTTCGAGTGTTAAACGAAGCCAGAATATTGCGACGATTGGCTACCATCGGATGCAGTGAGGACTGGGAATATTTAATACCTGAGGCCGCAATGCAGGATTACAGGTTACCTATTGGATGATATTGCATATTCAGGCTGTGATGTGAGGCCGCCAAGAAGGGAATGATCGTACAATCTCCCCTCGTCATCATTCCAGGCTGACTCTGAGGCTGTGCCGAGCATTCTGTGGGAATGACAAAAATGAGCACGGCTTCATCTGCCTAAATTCACTGGCCGTGTACTGTCAATTCCCGGAGCTGTCCTCTTATTCCCACGTATATTTCTACTATAATGGATCCTGTCTCGGCAATCGGATTGGCGTCTGGGATCTTGACATTCGTTGAAGCGGGTCTCAAGCTCATACGAATAGCCTACAACATACACAATTCTCTTGATGGTGTCCTAAACGACAATAAACACCGCGAGATTGTTGCCAGCGAAGTTAACAAAGCCGCTTTAAGGCTTGAAGTGGCAGGCAACGCCCGTTTGACTCCCGAGCAAGAGTCACTTTCGGATCTTGCCAAGAAGTGCAAAGCGACTTCAACAAAATTAGTCGAAGCTCTGACCGAAGTTAAGCCAAAGCAAACTTCGTCCAATCCCTTCAAATCACTACGATATGCCGTCAAATCAAATGTCAAGACTAAAGATATCAATAGTCTCGAGAACCAGCTAAAGGACTATCGTGACCAGCTCATTCTCGCACTGGTTGATTTCTCAAGGTAAACCTACACTGGTCTACAAGTCGTAATTAAGGCAGTAGCTGACCAGTTCCCAGAGTTGAGGCGGCAAATGGCTTTGCTGAACTGATGTCACTTGCCAAGGGCAACGTAGCTACATTGAAGAGTTTGACCCAAGCCGTAGAACACCTCCGTCAATCACATATTTCCGCGCCACATTCAATTTCCAACACAAAGGCGTTCTGCCAGTTTCAGAGGTTACTACGGATCGATAAAGAAACCCGCGGAGCTATATACCAAGATCACATTCTGGAAAGCCTCATGTTCGATGAAACGCAACATAGATTTGAAGCAGTTCACAGTGCGCATGAAGATACGTTTAGATGGATCTATGAGACATCTGAAATCACTGAGGAAGATGGTGAATTGCCTCACGAGAAGAATGCACGAAAAGAGGTGCTCAAGGTAGGAGCGGCGATATTGCCTCAGCGAACTGAGCTGACGGCAGGGTAGATGCAACTCGAATCAAGAGAAAGTTTCATAGGGTGGCTTTTATCGCAAGACTCATCCTCGCCAATCTTCCATATTTCTGGAAAGTTGGGATCCGGAAAATCAACACTGATGAAGTTTCTATGTTCTCATCAGAAGACAGAAGACGTATTAGGTCAATGGGCTGGTAAATGGCCATCGTATCTTGTTTGAAAACATCAGCTGACATACAAAAGGTGCAAAGAAGCTTGTACTCACTTCATTCTTCTTCTGGCGGAGCGGTTCGAAGACCCAGAAGTCGTTAGAGGGGCTTTCTCGCTCAATACTTCACGATGTACTACAAGAAAGACCTGATCTCATACCTCAAGTCTTTCCTGACCAGTGGAGTCAAATGAAACAAACTCCGTGGAAGGTTGAGAACCGCCAAAGAATCCCATCGTCTGTCATCAAGAATGCTCTAGAAAGACTCCTGCAGAACAAGAAGCTATACGAACAACACAAATTTTGCATCTTTATTGACGGTCTTGATGAGTTTGAACCTGGCATCCAAGATGGGTTGGATTACATCGATTTAGTCAATGTCCTTCGAAAGTGGACAGTCCATGCCGAAGGGCACCTTAAGCTCTGCCTTTCGAGTAGAGAAGAAGGTGTCTTCATGGATGAATATGAGAACGATCCTGGCTTCCAACTCCAGTATTTAACCAGATTTGATATGCGAAACTATGTCCTTAGTCGTCTATCGGGCCTCAAGGATGAGGATTTAATGCGCGAGCTCGCTACTGAAATCCCTATGAAGTCGTCAGGGATCTTTCTTTGGACCTATCTTGTCGTGAAAATGATACGCAACAAAGTAACCCACAAGGCCAACAGCGACACTTTGAGGAAATATCTCAATACTTTACCTCGAGACCTCGAATCACTTTTCCATCATATCTTTCAGCAACTTGAGCCGACTGATGCGAGAAAGACTCTCCGGATTATAGATTCGCTTCAAACTGCGAAATCGAACAATATCGAGCTGCCGTTGCTTGCCTTCTGCTTCCTCGATAGATACGATAATGACTCGGAATTCTCATTACGCAACGGCCTTGAAGATGAGGCTGTACCAGATGAGGGTATTCTCCAGGCACAGCTTCGTGGCGCCTGCGGTGGCCTGATAGAATCCTACGAGAGCACGCAGCTTGAGAGATTGCAGGTTCTTGAGTTTGTTCACCGATCAGTCCCTGACATGTTTTACAACGATGCAGAAGACTCACAACTCTCTGAGCAAATGAGTTTTGCCCTTGATGGTATCAATACTGTTGATGCCGTCTCTCATCTTTGTTTTGCTACTCTTCGCCTTTGGTGTCAAACAGGAAGAACCGACACAGAAAGGTCTATCTGCCAGTCAATAGTACTTATGCGATTCCGAGAGAAAATTGACAAGCCACCGTACCATCTCATTGAGAAGGTCGGCCTTTGGATTGATGATGGGTGGCTGAACAATCAAGCCAGGTGGCTATACTTTGTTTCTCCCGTTACCATAATCCAGCACATCAGACTTTACCAATCAACGGCTATAGTCCCTCGTGAAGTGAGAATATTCTTTGACAACATGCGTCTTGCAGCGCTTTCTGATTGCACGGATTACATACAGTGGAAATTATCAAGCGACGCAAAAGCCATGAACAGCTCGATCAAGAGGGCCTTGATTGGGCAGACTATTCTAATGTCGAAGCACTGGGAATTATTTTTCCAGAACGATATATTCACAGCGGATCCCACAATACCACTGACTCCAGCTGTCCATACACAACTTTTGGACGGCGATGACTTGACTGGTACGGGCTCATGTTCCCTGTCAGCATGGCAGTTCTACTTGACCTATGTCATCTTAAGGCTTAACTTTCAGAGGTCCACCCTCCCCGAGGATATGGGAAATGTGATGGATCGATTTCTTAGACAGGGAGCTGATCCATATTGCCGTATCCTTGTTGCGTTCGAAGAAGCCATAGTGTCATTGACGATTTATTTTCGAGAAGCAAAAACTTACCATGCCGTGCCACGCACGTATTCTAACTTTCTATGCGGTCACCGTTTACAAGGTATTATTGAAAGGTCTTTGAAACTAAGAGGCGATCCCCTAGTCGACTGGGACAAGGAATTCACACAAGAGTTCTTATTTCGGGAATGGATTGCGGTTACGGACTTGCCTGATCGGGACACCTTACTGACATTGCTGGAATGAAACTACGATGTTTTGATAGCCGGAAGCTCATCTTCATCCCTGAGGCCTCAATAGGAGAAGATATAATTATTTATATTTTTAGGGTAACTTACTTGTCTTCATGATGTTACGGACCCCAGATGCGCCAAGGGCCCATTTGTTTCTGAGCTATGCTATGATATTACCTGTATCCCTGAAGCAGAGACTGCACACATGAACTCGTCCTACGAAACCATGTAATACCTCTCCCCAATACATTGCATACGTGTCTTTCCCGTCTCGTCCCACTGTGTAATACACAAGCAAAGGGGCTGGCGGAACTCCTCCGATTCTGCCGTCTTCATGGCCCATACATAAGTTGTCCTTCGAGACAGGCGCAAAGTGATCGACAGAGGGATGTAACAAAAGTTGGTACTTCATAGCTCGAACTGGAGTTCCCGAACGCCATGTTGTGGGGTGTTGCAGATACTGTCGCACATGCCGCCCAATACTGACAACATTTTACGTCAATATTGATCAGTCACGGTAACGCTGAGCAAATCAAATGCAACAACACACAGATCTTTAAAAGAGCTCAGCGTCCCTAGCCCAAGCCTCTTCGGAATTCGCCTAGTCGAGGAGAGATCACAGCTGAGGATGATGAATGTGCGATGTTTTGTGTAGCCAACTTGATGGCTCCCGATGTTGCTCTCGGGCCGGTCCTGTGGAAGTGTCTTGACTTGGTAATTAGAACTCGAATTTTGCTCACGCGAGCAGACTCTTTACTTGGTGATGCCCGCCTGACGTTGAGCTTGGATATCGTTCCTTACCGCAACAGGAAGCATGAGATTTGATGTCATTAAACCAAATCAGCCAGGAAATGACAAACGTCTTGATAAAGACAGTCCTTTGTCGAAATGGCAACTCAATTCCCTCGATCCATTATCTGCAGACTATGTAAGTTCCCGGAGTGAGCGAGCTAGAGCACCAACACCCATCGAGTATGCTGAGCATGTCTACGACTTGGTGGGTGTGAACGCTCATCATCAGTTAGTTTTACGAGACCAACGTGCTTTGCACATGGACGTCCGTATCGAATGTTTCCCTGGACGTGCTGCCGTCTTCGATGGCGTGCAATGGCAAGTCGGCTATCTCGAGGCCATCCCGGATCCCTTGGACTTCACCGTACCGCCTCGGCTTATTCTTCATCTCAGAAGATGGACACCAAAGGGCCAGGTTCACCAATCGATCAATGAGCCAGACAATCTCCGAGTGATCTTCCCCGGCTCAAGGGGCGAGCACACGCTTGGTCCAATCAAGCACGGCATTGTGCGTATGCTCCCTTTGGCATCTCGCCGACGAGTCCACAAGCCTTTGGCTCCAGGCATGACGTTTGAGGCTCGTTTGCGTGGACGTGAGCTCTATGGACCCTTTCAGATCGAAGCCCAGAAAGAGGGCCAATTGGTAGCTCGACACGTCTTGGACGGGCCCCGTGTTGTCAAGTTCACTGTCGAGCCCCATGAGATAGCGCCCTCATACGTGAGAGTCAATTGCCCTGATTTCGGCGGCTGCTTCGATATCGACGCGTTTCTTTACTGTGAGGATAAGCTTCGATGTCGGGCTACAAGTGTCAAAGCCATCAAAGCGATGAGATTATCCACAAGCGATCGCGATGCCATGTTTGGTACGCTATCACGAGGACCATTACCACTTCTTACCAACGGTTTGGGCCATCTTGTCGTCTTTGAGAAGTTCATCCGGGAGTGCACAGTCCCTTCCCCAAAGACCACTCAGCAACGCCGATTGACAATACTCAACCTCTCGATGTGCGATCAAGGCGACGCCAAGATTGTAGTCGACGCGTTGGTTGACTTTCGGAAGCACAATCCAGATGCAATGATGTCTGTCGTGGTATCAAAACTCGGACCTACGATTTATCAGGATACCCCAGCTTGCAGGAAGTATGTCAAGCTTCTTGAGCGCAACCGAGTTCACATCGATATGTTCACTGGCGTTGACGGTCCGACGCGCCAAGTCGTGCACGCTAAAGCGATAGTCATCGATGACAGGACACTGTTCAGCACTGGTGCCATTGTAGATACCAAACCAATTGATAAGGCCGACTTTTCCATCGAGCTTTCACCAACAGCAGCTAAAGTCTTCCAGATCTACATGCAAGAAGCAATCCATGGTGGCGTGAGTAACGAGCGTCGTGCTCATCTTGGATCACAGCTCGCTAGTCTGGGCGTCATAATAAACGACCCCATCGCGAGTTTGGCCTACATCAGTCGCGCGCAACATACACTACTACGCGGTGCTCGTCGCGATCTACTTGTCAGCGTCTCCGAACTCGTTGATCCTAAAATAACGAAGCTGTTGGTGAGACGCGCCGCAAACGGCGTGACGGTGACGATACAAGTCCGTGAAATAGACGCGGTCTCATCAAGAATTCTGACTCAAGCGACGCGACGATACGGTAAGCGACTGTCGGTAGAAGATGTCAGCTGGTGGGAGCCGCGTCCCCATTACAACGCGATCATTGCAGACGATAGTCTCGCGTATCTGGGCACGTCGTACTTTTGGCCAACACAAAGAAACATGATTCATCAAGGGCGATCGCTTGAAAATGGGGTTCTGCTTGAAGGGGAGGCTGTCAAGGTTTTGAGGGAGCATCTGGATAAATTGCGCGATCGCGCGTATAATGATAAGGACAAAAGCGACAGCAATTAAGCGTAGCTATAGGTTGAGGTCCTTCTTTCTGCCTTGCAACTTCGTCTCCTGTTGTTTAATGTTGTTTGTTGGAAGTTGAGGAGTGCCAGGACGCGTCTTCGTCAGCCAATCAACGTCTCGATCATGGTCAAGGTCGCGAACCGAATGACTCCTTGATTGAGTCTAGCGTATCGGTTTCAATTCAAGCATCACATGGACAAAACAAACGACAGAAAGCCTAAAGGCTTATGAATATTATTAAAATGATCGAGACAATATATATAGTGACTAATATTGATTATATCTAGCTGATATCTGTATTTAATGTCCTTTCATTAGAAATTGCGTATCTTTGTAAACGCAATGACCACGCGACAAGCAGGGAAAATGTCACTCGAACATCACACATTTACAAAATGTCAGGTACTTCATGGCTGGTCTTGCAGCGACTCCAAGTTGCACTCACCTTCAATTCATATCCCCAAACTGTCGAAATCCAACACGAGACTTCGTTTAATAGCTTTTATTAAACATACTTACCAATATCAGGGCAACGATTGTGTCATTTGCCATCGATCTTTTCTTCCAGTTGCGATTCCAGCTACCCTGCAGCAACAGGTGGTCCGTGCCATGCACGCAGACTCATCCACTGTTGACCATGCGAAACTCGTCATTCTACCATTTCGACTCTACCGACCAGACGAAATCCCCTGTCGGCCACCACAAACTCTTTTCTTCAAATGGTGACTGAAATGCTACAAAATTCAGCAGAGCTCTCAACATGTCTGCGCATGCCCCGTCACTACTATGTCCGCGTGTCAAAACAAACGCGACGAGACTTCGGATCGCGAAGCTCGTGGCCAATCTCGCCCCTCCGAGGCGGATCGACTTGAGAAGATCATCGGCATGAACTGACCAAATCGTGGACTGACCATCGTATGGTGTCGATACAAGAAGAAACAATGAGTGAAGGAGTCGGAAGCGGTGACACCTGAGGCATTTCTTGTTATGTCGCCAGCGAGATAGACTATGGGTGACTCGTTCAGCTCGAAGTCAGGCTCCCGCCCATAGCCAAACGAAGTAGACAAAATCGTTTGGTGACATTGTCTTCAAGTGTCACTTTTACTGGTGGGTTCCAAGTGAAAACCGCAGATATAGTGGATGTCACCAGAGGTTTCACAGACAGTACTAGGATTGACGATTTTTGTTGATGCAACAGCCTAGGCAGTCTCACATGGTCGATAACAAGAACAAGACCTCACATAGTGGCTCAATGTCACTCTCCTTCGAGCGTCATTGCGTAATACACTGGAACCTGCCTCCTTTCTCAACCTTCAACCTTCATTGTTACATCTACTCTTCAGCCTTCAGCCTTCAGCCTTCAACTTTCAACTTTCAGCTTTCAACCTTCAAACATCAGGTATTTCTGCACTGGCTCTCCCTTCCACCATCAACTTACTGACATGATACCAAGTTTCATTTCAGGCTACCCAGTTCTTCATCATTCCAATCCGGATCATCACCTGCCTCAAGCCTCCAGTCATCATCAACATCCCTTCTTTTCCCTTGACCCCCTTTTTGACCTTCGACTTCGCAGATATTCACTGTACAGAACTTCAACTCATCTCCCTCAGTGAATCTCTGTATCTACCACGCTGCCTGTATGCGGAACCGCCTACTATAATACTAAATCACTGCCTGCACATTACCCTGCCGCTACCTTGACGATCGATCAAACATCGTAGCCATAGGAATCCTCTATGAACAGAGTATTCTCTCAGGTCTTTTGTTCATTCGACTCCGATCAATATCTTTTCCTGTCTCCAACGGACCTTCAGGTATGTTAACCCTAAGGTTATGACAATTTTATGCTCCTCTCTTCTTCTTTTGCCCTAAACTCTTCACACTTTCTCAAACGCAGCCTAAACTACCCCATTCATGGTTCAGCTTTACCTAAACTTAGGATACTACTCCACTCACGCCTTTTATTTTCCTGTTCACCTCTAAGCTCTTCATACACTCTTTACCCTCACTCCATCATAAATTTTGCAAACGATTGAACTCCTTTCAACAACCCCCCCTTTCACTTCTTCCACACGCCATCATAACCATTGCCTCTGTCCCAACACTAACACCATGAGCGCAGGTAATCTCACGATGCCGCCTTCACCTGCCAAGATGACCAGAGCCGAGCAAGTGGCATGGCTTGACAAACAATGGGGTGGCAAGTCTTGGCTCCACGACGAAGTCCGCGGCGCGCATGAAAACCCCCCCAAGCAGAACGAACTCAGTGCCGGTGCACTCGAATCCCTGTTCAAGATCACTAGTTTCGCCCAAGCAAACAATATCGAGCTGCCATCCCTGTGGAGTCAGATGCCACCTTACAATGTCCTTTGGACCGGCGTTCGTCAACATCCTGGAAATTCTCTCCGATTAACTAGCGACGTCGCCAAAGCTGCCCTCAACAGTCTCAAGGCACTCGTGCGTTCTCGAGGTGCTCAAGAAGCTGGCGGCCCGTCGGAGGTAATCATTCTAGAGTCCCGAGAGACCGAGCCTGAGGCCTGTATGTACGTCGGAAGTGACCATGTTGAAAGCGACAGCAGCGATGATGAGGATATCGGGCCTGTCCTCGAGGTCACACGAAGCCCGAGTGTCATTTTGGGAGGTTGCCCCAGATCTCCAGCTAAATCGCCACTCAAATCACCAGTCAGGTTACCAGTCAAACCAGAGGCCAAATCGCCAGCCAAGGTCGTGGGCAACATTGACAAGATCTCTCCGATATCCGCTTTTACTTACCAGGAGCCCCGAGACCAGAGACTAGCTGCTCCGAATGCCGCCTCTCTACCTCTAACCCCACACGTGCAAACCTCTCGTCACTTCACCCTATCACCAGCTGCCACTTCATCCAAGCGCAAAAGAGACAAAGATTCCAGCGCGATAACTCCAAAGCGGTCCACAAAGCGTGCCGAAACTTCCAAGGGAGAAGAAGAGGTGGTTGACCAAGCCACCATTATTTACAAGCAGCTCACAAGCAACGTGAAACTCATGGATGGCACGCTTCAATTCCTGACGAAGGCGCTCATTTCTTGGTTGCCATTGGAACAAGGAAAGGTCAAGGTCCTCGACCCTCTCTGGTTCAAGGTTGACGGTACAACTGCTGGCCACAACATCAAGCTCGACGGGTATACCATGCTTTGCTTCCCGATCCATCACCAAAAGCCTAAACATTGGACCTTGGCTATTGTCGAAATTGATCATGAGGAGAACTCAATGATATTCAATCACCATGATTCGACCGAGGGCGAAGACCGGTACAATGCTGTTTGCGAAAGCTTCCAGAAATGGAACGAGACCGTCGGACACAAGTTCCAGCTGCGGTTCAACAATGTCACCGTCAGTTGCTTCTTCTGCCACAAAGACTAATGCTGACCTCTATCTACAGCCTTGTACTCCACAGAAGGATGACATCAGCTGCGGAATTCACGTCCTCTCCTGTTTACGACACGCACTGACAAACAGACACTGCCCCCAATCTCTCAACCCGTTTGCAGAGCGAAGATTCTTCATCCGAAAGATCAAGGAATCTCACTCCTACGATGGCGACTATCCCCTACAAGAAGTCAAGAAGAGATTCGAAAAGCAGGAGCCAGGAATGCTAGCGGAATCAGTTCGAAAAAGGACCCCCGAGTCCCTCGAAGCGGATAGACACCTTGCGGCTATTGCCGCCGAACGTGCTGGTGATGGCCTAAGAGATGCCCAGGCCACGCTGAGCCGCCTTACAGTTGAGCAGGGCATTTTGGCCGAAGCTATAACTCGCCTGGAAGCTGCTGTTGAGACCAAACCCGAGCTCACTAGTCATTCGAGCCTCGAACCCCCGGACCGTCTGCGAGGTGACAGTCAAGATGATCTTTTTGCCCGCATGAGCCAATACAGCAAAACGCTTATGGATCAGAGCTTCGCCAATGGGTCTGCGATAGGCAGAAAGATCCTCCAAGATCATTATGAGGAGATCGTTGAGAAATTGAAGGAAGCTGAAAAGGATGTTGCCCGGAAACAAGAGGAAGTTGATGAGGCAACAAAGGATCGGGAGATCAAGACTCATATGTGCGACCTGAAGGAGAACATGAGCAACATTTTGAACCTGAATGGGTCTTCTCTTTGGGATAATTGGTTCGAGCGGGCTTCGAACTAGTTGCAAAAGCAAGGTGATTTGAAGGATGGGCTTGAGAAAGGCGGCGCACGAGGAGTGAAAAGCGGGTTCGGGTCGTGAATTAGATTGAGATATTAGGCGTAAAAGTTTTTTCTAATTTGTCCTTTATCTTCCATCGGCGCGTGAACCTGCTATGGACGGCATTAACCCCCGCGATCTTACAAAATGGAACGCCTGGGGCCTCTTGAATCGCTTGGTACTTGGGTAACTATTCCTTCAATTGTCTAAACCTTAGGTAAATACTATAACTTTCACTAAATATGACACAAGCAAGCCTCCGACGTCAGCCTTGGAGCTCTTGTACTGTTGGAGGGGACTTGGTTCTTTGGTCGACGACTCCAGGATAGTGCCCATATGCCTGATGATATTGTCGCTGGCATAGGTGTGCTTGGGAAACGTCTGGCGGACCTCCTGGTTGTGGGTAATGGTACATCGGGGGATGCGAAGCAGCGGTAGTACTCTGGTCTTGATCCTTGGCTATCTTTTTGCGAAGGAAGAGCGGGACAGAAAGCCCAGCCATTATGGCAGCGGCTGGAACGCCAACGCCAAGTCCGATCTTCATGCCCTGACTGTTGTCGGTCGTCCCAGTATTCGTTTCTTCCGTCTCGCCTGACGTACTTGGATCGGAGGATGTCGTCGTCGAGGCTGCAGTGATTGTAGATGATGTTCTCTCAGCTGAAGAGGTGGTCTCGATCAAAGACGCGGATGAAGAGGTCACGTCATCCTCAATATTACATTTTTAATCAAGAAAGACACCTCGTTTACCTGCACAACATCCAGGATCGTCTTCCAAAAAGCAGTAGCTACCATCATCGCATCGTTTTACGCGCGGGAATCGGTTGTTCCTTTCCTCTAGAAACGATCGTTAGCCAGGCTGAGAACTGCGTTATGGGACAAGGAACCCTGCTGGGCCATTGCTGGCTGCAAAAGCGCAAATGAAACGCCCAGAATACAAAGCAAATGCATATTTGGATATGTAGAAAGAGATTTAGAAGAAAGAAGACTGAACAGTTGGTAGATGGCGGAAGTGGCACTGCCACGAGTACGACGAGGACGCGGGAGGTCTTGGGCTTTTACCAACAGAAAGCATCAAACCAGTGGCCGGGAACTTCTGTAACCCCCAGGTTTCAGCATCCTGATCACTTGGCTGCATTTCCTCGGACAGTTTGAATATTTCAATTAGATAGCATAGATAAGGGGATGTTCCAGGTCTGAAGTTTTCAATCATGTGCCTTGCAAGCGAGGCTTAGGGCAGATGCTTCTATACTCGTGGCGAGGGACTCTGATATCAGGTCTACGGCCCTGCGATAACCGATGTGTAGCCATTGAAACCCGATTCTGACATGCCTTCCCGCAGATATTGAGTTGTTAACAACCCCATTTCCTCCAGTGAGTTAATGCGGATACGTCGTTGAACAGTGAGCACGGAGAGAAGCACCCTGATAACTGGGAGATCAAATCAGAATCCCTGAGCTTCTACTCCGTACCAACCGTTAATTCATCCACTAACTGACAGGCTTGTCTGGATGGATGACTCGAGAGAGTTAATGATCAGCGAGTCAGGCCATTGTAGAAACTTGGGACCCCTGCATGACGAGGCAGGGATTATCTCAAGCTTTGCAATTTCTCCACATAGCTGAACTCATGCACCTTGGCTGCAACTTATCATTCATGACATTCAGTGTCAAGATGGAACGATTATTATCTGCGTCTAATCCACAGAGATTACAGAAATATTTTCCAAGGAAAAATGCGCTGAGCAAGATCTGCGATTTGGGAAGTTCCTGAGGGCGGCAAAGCCCGTTCCATGGTTGGTTTGTTGGTTACCAGTCATCATGATGTCGGCTGCAGATAATGTGACATTCATCGGTGGTTGGACCAAGGCAGAAATCTCTGACAATACGAATCCAGGGGTGTCATCCTGACCCGCACGGGGGCTTAATTAGGTGCCGCTTACTGTGCTTCCCCATACACATTCTCAATTCTTCATCACGTCACGACCTTGAGCCCAAAGCGACCATCTATGAACATGTCGCTGGCATCGACATTCATAGTACGGCTCGGCCAAATGTTTAGAGACCCCCCTCGTGCTCTTGTGCGATTGAGCATCTTCGGCAGCCTTTCCCTTTTACTTGTTCTCATCACCTGGAAGGGTTCGGTCAGCTTATCTTACAGGTGGACACCACCAATCAGTGAGTCTGAGCTGAAGAATATCTCGCAAAAGGCGAAGCAATATGTCGAAAATCCTATACAGGCTCCCTATAAAAGTACATTCTGGGAGGTCGGTCAACGATCACGAGATTTGAGTCAGTGGCTATCAAAGTCTAACTGCGGTAAGGTTAAGGTTTTAAAAGAGGCTTTAGCCTCTAGGCTATAAAGGTAAAAGATACTAATAAATATATATAAGTAAAATACTTATTACTTATATAATTACTTAAAAT